>SJYX01018046.1:254347-267051 GCA_006410675.1 Oreotragus oreotragus | reverse complement strand
TGCTGAAGCCTGGCTTGGAGAATTTTGAGCATTACTTTACTAGCATGTGAGATGAGTGCAATTGTGCGGTAGTTTGAGCATTCTTTGGCATTGCCTTTCTTTGGGATTGGAATGAAAACTGACCTTTTCCAGTCCTGTGGCCACTGCTGAGTTTTCCAAATTTGCTGGCATATTGAGTGCAGCACTTTCACAGCATCATCTTTCAGGATTTTAAATAGCTCAACTGGAATGCCATCGCCTCCACTAGCTTTGTTCATAGTGATGCTTTCTAAGGCCCACTTGACTTCACATTCCAGCGTCTGGCTCTAGGTGAGTGATCACACCATCGTGATTATCTGGGTCATGAAGATCTTTTTTGTACAGTTTTTCTGTGTATTCTTGCCACCTCTTCTTAATATCTTCTGCTTTGTTGCACCCCCAAATTGCCTGTCCAAACAATTTTCTATTCAACAGGCCAATCTGTTTTCAAAAAAAATGAGAATTTATATCAAGCCTCAGAAACTTGCTCCCCAATTACCTTATCAGTGCATTCACACCCCTTTCTCTTTTGGCTTTCTATCCTCTCAGGATCAGGTGCTCCTTACTACCTGTGGTAAGCAGAACAATGCCCTCACCAAAGATGTCCACAGACTTCATCCCCAGAACCTGTGAATATGTGGTTTCACTACAAAAGCGTAATTAAGGTTGCTAGTCCCAGCGACTGTAAAATGGATTACCCAAGGTTATTGAGTGGACCTAAGGTAATCACAGGGGGCTTCAATCCTGGAAAAGGGAGGCAGAAGAATAGAGTTAGGGAGGAGATGTGACCATGAAGAATGACTAGAGAGATGCAATGTTGGCTTCAAAAGTAAAGGATGAGGGCTACTGGCCAGAATTGCAGTGACCTCTAGAAGCTGGAAAATACAAGGAAGTGGTTTCACCACTAGAGCCTCTAGAATGGAACTCAGCTATGTCTCAGTTTTACCCCAGTGGGATCTGTATTGGAGTGCTCACCTACAGAACTCTAAGATAATACATAAATTTGTATTGCCTTAAGTTTGTGGTTATTTGTTAATAATAACATTTGGAAAGTAATAGGAATAGGAATAATAAAGTAATGCACTGTCTTTCAAACATCCTTTGTTTCATTTGAGCATACGCCCTTTCATGCATGGAATATTTTATTATTTTCAAAGTCTTACTCATCTTTCAAGGCTTGGCCAAAATAATAACTACTGTAAAATCATTCACAATTCCTCCTCCCCTTTCAACTCCACTTTTAGGAATTACAGTAATAACCTTTTCCCAACTGCAAAGCATCCTCCAGCTATTTAGCACTTAATCCATTCTTGTATTAGTACATTAGTAGCTTCTGTTGACTTCCTGTATCAGATTGCAAACTCCAAACAGAAACTTATTCAAAGAACACCAAATAGGTTCTAAATGAATATTTACTGAATGAAGTATTGATTCTCCAGAATTGATACAGATTCCAAGTATCTGTAATCTCCAAATTCTGAATTACATGAGATGGCACTTAATAAATCTTGGTAACCTTAGTTGATTGTCAGTATTATCTCCTAACNGTTGACTTCCTGTATCAGATTGCAAACTCCAAACAGAAACTTATTCAAAGAACACCAAATAGGTTCTAAATGAATATTTACTGAATGAAGTATTGATTCTCCAGAATTGATACAGATTCCAAGTATCTGTAATCTCCAAATTCTGAATTACATGAGATGGCACTTAATAAATCTTGGTAACCTTAGTTGATTGTCAGTATTATTTCCTAACCAGATACTAAAACCTTTTGGAATAGACCCTTGTTCAATGAGTTGTCTGTAACCTCTTTATCTCTTAGCACAGTATTAAGCATATTACTTGGGTTTTAAAATACTAGATATTTAAATTTAATAGATGAAATTAATTAAACATTTAAATGGATTTAAAAGAACATTTAAATGGATTAAAAGAATATTTAAAAGAAGTAATGTTCTTTTAAAGCATTTTAACTTTACTTAGTGTGACAAAAATGACAAGGAGGACTTTATGCCAGACCAACGTTGCTTTTCTCTTCTTTCTCTTCTTTATCCCCACAGATTTCAACTCAAGGCATGTAGTTCTTGTTGAGGACACTCTGTGTTCCAGCCTCCATTAATCAAATACCGTGCACTTAGTACTACATGTAACACAGCTCAAAACCAAAAGGTTGGAATTTGATACCAAAGAAGTAAACAGTTCGTTGAGTTATATACATCTTTTGAAGTACCTTTAATTTCCCCAGTGGTAGTGGCCATTCTCTTTTATTCACCAAAGTTATAATCCACTAAAAATAACTGAGTACCTGAGATTGGACTAGGCACTGTAGGGTGTTATTTAAAAAAAAAAAAAAAAGGCAAAAATTCTTGTTGCTGTCCACCAGGAGTTTATATCCTAGCATTTACATAGTAGAAGTTAGAGAGCATGATGGTAGAGTACTAAATTATACGGACAGACCTAGAAGAATATAAAATGCATCATGATGTCATTGTGGTTTCCTATTGCTATTGTAACAAAGTAACACAGACTTGGTAGCTTAACTCAACACAAATTTATTACCTTACAATTCTGGAGGTCAAATGTCCAAAATAAGCCTTTGTGGGCTAAAAAATCAAGGTTTTGGCAGGGCTACTTACTTCTGGAGGCTCTGAGAAAGAATCCTCTCTCTTACCTTTCTGGAGGGTAGCCACATTGCTTGGCTCATGACCCCACCTCACACTGCCTTTTCTTCTTCCACCGTCATTGTTGCATTGTCTCCTCCTCTATTCTGATCCTCTGGTCCTCATAAGGACCCATAAGGACTTGTGATCACATTGAACTTGCCTGCATAACTCAGGATAGTCTCCCCATCTCATCATGGTCCTTTTTAAACACATCAGCAAAGTTCCTGTTGCCATCTAAGGTAATATTCACAGGTTTTGGGGAATTGAAAGTGAACAGATTTGAGGGGGAGGGGAAGGCATTATTCAGCCAGCCACAGGTGTGCAGTTGTGTAGTGCATGAATGGGAGATAACTAGAGAAAATTTTAAAACCCAATAGAGTAAATTAATCTAACCTATATCTTGAAGGACAGGTCAATGTAATATGCAGAGCAAGTATTACTTAAACCTTCTAACAGGAAAAACAAAAACACCATAAGTAACAAGAATATAATTAAGGCTCAAAGACCTCAAGGTGCTGACTTTTGGGGAAAACAAGAATAATATAGATTAAATGGTTAGTAAAAGAACCTAGTGGAGAAAGGTGTTGTATAATCCTTTAGATCAAAAGAACTTACAAAGACAAAAAATAACACAAAATGTGGTCATATTGCTCTGGAGAGGTTAGTCCAAAGAAATGATATCCAGAAAGAGCTAAATGCTATATGTATTCATAGCAAAAGGAAAAGAAATCCATTGGATTTCAAGAAACTTGAACTCCAAAAGAGGGAAAGCAAACCTATTGCAATAAATACACAAAATCTTTTTTCTATTTTTCAGTTTTGCCATTTTCCTTAAATTTTCCTACATCATTTTTGCTAACATAAGGGGAGTAGCTAGATAGCAGAGTCAAGTAAAAAAAATGTTAATACATGAATATTTTCTATTCCTTTTATTGATCAAGTTGTCCTACATTTAGGATATGCTGATTCAATTTTTTTAAACTGTCCTAATTTGACCTAATTCTCTCACAGGATTTGCTTGTCCCTTCCCTTCATCTCGCCCCATTCTTTTCTAAAAATGAAAGAAAGAATGGAGGTGGGAGGACAAAAAGATTCAAGTGAGAAAAATGCAGGGACCAGAGGCTGCAGAAGAAAAGTATGGAAAGGAGGAAGATATATAAGAGAAAGATGTTACAGCCCGTGACCTTTCCTTCTAGTGGATTAAAGTGTTGAAAATTTGAAAACATTCATATACGGTGCTGTGCTTGCAAAATAATAAAAAGGAAAAAAGGGAATTGGAGGTAGAAAATCAGAGAAGTTGGGACATTAAAGCAAAACAGTTTACCATTTTGTCTATGATAAACCAACCTAAAAAGGTGTCTTAAGCAGTTTTAACCACTTTTCTTATATTTACATGAGAAATATTCTTTCACATCAGCAAAGTAATAAAATTCTTCCACCCATGGTAACTCTGCTACATTTCCATCACTCCTCTCTTGCCTTATCCAAAAAGCATACTCTTCCATGGATTATTTCACCAACCCATTCTTCTAACCTTGCTGCCAAAAAGTTTGTAAAACATATGCAGAGATCAAAAGCAATAGCCTCTAACATTTTAAAATAGACTCACAAAAAAAAATTTTTTTTTTTTTAATTTTTGGCTACACTGGATCTTCATTGCTGCTCAGTCTTTCTCTAGTTGTAATGAGCAGGAACTGCTTTGTAGTTGCAGTGCGAAGGCTTTTCATTGCGGTGAATTCTCTTGCTGTGGCTCACGACTTACAGCATGGAGTAGTTGCGGCACACGGGCTTAGATGCCCTGTGGCATGTGGAATCTTCCCAGATCAGGGATCAAACCTGTGTTTCCTGCAGTGATAGATCGACTCTTAAACACTGGACCACCAGTCCAAATTAGATTTTTTTGTAACAGCAGTTTTAGTTCACAGTAAAATTAAGAGGAAGGTACAGATATCTTCTACTCCTGCACGTACATTATCAACATCCCTCACTAGAGTGCTGCATTCATTATGATTGATGAGTGTACATTAACATATCATTATCATACATGTACATGTATGGCTGAGTCCCTTCACTGATCACCTGAAACTATCACAACATTGTTGTTAATAGGCTACACCTCAGTGCAAAATCAGAGAAGGAAATGGCAATCCACTCCAGTACCCTTGCCAGGAAAATCCCATGGACGGAGAAGCCTGGTAGGCTACGGTCCATGGGGTCACACAGAGTCAGACACGACTGAAGCGACTTAACAGCAGCAGCAGCAGTGCAAAATAAAAATTTTTTTAAAAAGAACCTATCCTTATCACCCAAAGTTGATAGTCTACATTAGGAGCCACTCTTCAGTTGTATATTCTTTGAAACTGGACAAGTAAAATAACATATCCACCACCAGAGGATTATGCAGAATGGTTTCACTGTCCCGGAAGTCCTCTGAGCACTGCCTATTGATTTCTCCCACCCTTCTAATCCTTGGCAACCACTCATCTTTTTACTTCATACTTTTGCCTTTTCCAAAATGTCATATATTTGGATTCATATAGTATGTAGCCTTTTCAGATTGATTTCTTTCACTCAGCAATATGCATCTAAGGTTCCTCCAAGTCTTTCTATGGATTGATGGCTCATTTCTTATTGGCACAGAGTTAACAATCCATCGTCCAGATGTACCACAGTTTACTCATTCTTTCACCACTGTCGGACATCATTACTTCCAGTATTTGGCAATTACGTATAAAGCTGCTGTATACATCCAGGTGTAGATCTTTGTGCATACATAAATTTTCAACTCCTCTGGGTAAATACCAAGGAGCAAGATTGCTGAATCATATGGTAAAAGTGTGTTTAGTTTTAGAAGAAACTGCCAAACTATCTTCCAAATTGGCTGTACCACCTGCATTCCCACCAGCAATGAAAGAGAGTTCCTCTTGCTCCATATCCTTGCAAGCATATGGAGTTGTCAGTATTCTGAATTTTGGCCTTCTTATAAGTGTGTAGTAGTATTCTTTAGTTGGTTTAATTTGTATTTCCTGATGACATATGATACAGAACATCTTTTTATATGCTTATTTTCCATTTGTATATCTTCTTGGGTGAAACATCTGTTCTGATCTCTTGCTCATTTCTAAATCAGAGTGCTTGTTTTCTTGTTGTTTGGCTCTTTGTATACATTGGGTAACAGTCCTTTATCAGATATGTCTCTTGCAAATATTTCCTTGAAGTCTGTGGTTTGTCTTCTCATTCTCTTAATAGAATTTTTTTAATGAAAACTTGAAAGGATCCCAGGGCAGAATATCTTCAGGTAAAGAGGGCAGATTCTCAAATCTCCCACAAAGGCAGCCTATCAGTTTTGACATTTTAGATAGGAACATCTTTCTGAAGTATGCAGCAGTGGAATTAACAAAGGATTTAATATCAAAAGACATGGTTCAATCATAGCTAAAACAGTTATTAGATGAATTAGTCAGGAGTTTTTTGGTTTCAAGTGAAAAAGTCCAAACCTGCTTAAGAAAAACAAGGAATCAAAGAACTTAAAAACCAGGAGTTAATCCCGCTTCAGAGAGAGCTATATTCATTTCTTTAAATAAAATCAGGAATTTCTTTCTTTCTTTATCTCTCTGTTTCTCCACTTGGCTTTCCTCTGTATTGGCTTCCTTCTAGCAGCTTTCTCTAGACAATAGCTCTAGGTTTTCATGGTCCTTACAGCTCCCAAGTGAAGCCAACTCATTCCTAGAATTCATTTATTTCTCTCTTTAAAAAAAAACCTCAAATTACTTGGAACATATGCCAACCTGTACCTCAGTCTCTGCATTCAGTGGGATATAGTGGGATCTGATAGGCTAGTGTGGGTCATATGTAACAGAGATAGGCAAAGTCCCTTGATTGACAGTCCTGCTAGGGGTTACAGAAAGACACAGGGATAGTTCCTTAAAGGAAAACCAGAGTCATATTACCAAAATGAGAAAGTAAACTGGCCCAACAAAAGCAACAGATATCAACTATATCAGTTGTGAGGTTTTAGTCAAGTCACTTAGTCTCTGATTTTTTTTTTCATCAGTAAAAGAGACAGGGAAATAATAACACCAGACCCCACTACTGCACATAGTTCTTGTGAGAAACAAACACTCAGTAAAACATATGAAAAGATCTGTAAGCTGTGAAGCACTATTGCAAATAACAGCAGTCCCTAAGTACATATTATTTGTCAGAAAAAACAGTATTATTTCTGTAATTAGGACCTCATCTATGTCAAATGACAAAACTAAAACAATTTAGTAACAAGTTTGATGTCCTTTATTCAAGAGAAGATAATCATGGATTGGGGGGAGTTCAGATCCTTTTGTATACTGAGGGATTAAGAGCAAGTTTTACAGAACATTAGTAGAGGCAACATTGCACAGCAAAGTAAACTATAAACAAAACAAAAAGACAATCCACAAAATGGGAGAAAATATTTGCAATGATGCAACCAACAAGGGCTTAATTTCCAAAATATACAAACAGCTCATACAACTCAATAACATTAAGAAATAACAATAAAAAATGCCCAAAAGACCTAAATAAATATTTCTCCAAAGAAGACATACAGATGGCCAACAAGTACATGAGAAGATGCTCAACATCACTAATTATTAGAGAAATGCAGATCAAAACTACAATGAGGTATCAATCAAGCCAGTCAGAATGGCCATCATCAAAACAACTACAAATCTTAAATGTTGAAGAAGGTGTGGAAAAAAAGGAACCCTCCTGCACCGTTGGTGGGAATGGAAATTGATACAGTCACTATGGAGAACAGTATGGAGGTTCCTTAAAAAGCTAAAAATAGAGCTACCAAATGATCCAGCAATACCACTCCTGGGCATATATCCGGAGAAAACCATAATTTGAAGAGATACTTTCACTTCAATGTTCACTGAAGCACTATCTAAAATAGTCAGAATGTGGAAGCAACCTAAATGTCCATTGACAGAGGAATGGATAAAGAAGATGTGGTACATGGTGGAATATTACTCAGCCATTAAAAAAGAACAAAATAATGCCATCTGCAGCAATATGGATGAGCCTATAGACTATCATACTGAGTGAAGTAAGTCGGACAGAGAAAGGCAAATATATGATATCATTAATATATGAAGTCTAAAAAGCAGAACAAATGGACTTGTGTACAGAACAGAAATAAAATTTAGATACGCAGAAGACAAACTTATGGTTACCAAAGGGAAAGGGTGGCAGGGATGAATTGGGAGTATGGAATTAACAGACACACAATAAAAATAGATAAACCTCGTCCTCCCCTCCCACACCAATAGAAACAGAATACTCACGGTGGTATTGATAGTAAAGGATAATGGGAAAAAATCCAAGATAAAAGAATATAGATATAGATATACCATATATAGTTCTATTATAGAACTATAATGGAAAAACTATGGAAAATATAATGGAAAAATGTCTATATAATGTATACACACACACACACACACAGACTCATGTTTGAACTACCAACACCCAAGACTTTCCTTACTCTCAATACCACTGTCAGTATTCTGCTTCTATTGGTATGAAAGGGGAGGACAAAGAGTCTTATTTTCTTCTTCTTTTTAGCATTATGATGTGTTATTCATGAGTAAAGGAATAGTCATAATACTGAGTGGAAATGACTTAAAATATCATAAGTGTTTTTGGACTATTAGTAAAACTAGTGGTAAAAATTTTATTCATTCAAGAGCTTTACATCTTAAAATTCTCTCTTAATATGCTTATATTGATACAAAAGGCAATAATTCTTCCACTTTAGAGAGTTTTCACAAAATTCATTTATCTTAGTATGTAGATATCAAAGTGGCCACCAACCATATTCTCTTTCTATATAATGCATAAAATGGAATTTCAATGACTATAAGCAACATAACTTATTCCAGAACTCAGCTTTCTTTTTAGGATAGATTTATTTAAATTAGCTAAGATAATATTAATCATGCTTTATTCAAAATTACTAAAAGTAGTACATGCAGTAGCTTTCCAAAGAAGTTCTTATTTGTTACTTCAAATATTCTCTTCAAAAGTATTTCTGTTGCTAGATATAAATAATTTCCAAAGAGTCTTCAGACCAGATGGTGAAATAATATATAAAAATTCAGTTTCTTGTAACGTAATATGATGAGGTCAGTAATACAGAAAGTTCAGAGTCTCCAATTCCTTTTTCAATTTAAAAATTCCAGTTGGATCACCTTAGTTTTAAATTATTGCTCTAGTCTTTGGCCTTCTTATAAGTTTCTTGTCAGTGTCTTTTGAACTACTTTATGAAAGTGCTGTCTTTAATTATTCACTTACTTTCATCTTCATCTAGTACTTTTTCTGAACTGCTTACCTGATTTACTAAATGAAAGAGCACATTTAAAAGCACTACTTTAAAAATAACTTTATTTATTTATTTATTTGATTGTGCTGGGTCTTCACTGCTGCACAGGCTTTTTTCTAATTGCGGGTAGCGGGAGCTACTCTCTACTTGCAGTTGCGCAGGTTTCTCACTGTGGTGGCTTCTTTTGGGCACAGCATGGGCTGTAGAGCGCACTGGCTTCAGTAGTTGCAGCTCGTGGTCTCAGTAGTTGCAGCACGTGGTCTCAGTAGTTGCAGCACGTGGTCTCAGTAGTTGCAGCTCGTGGTCTCCGTAGTTGCAAGCACGTGGTCTCAGAAGTTGCAAGCACGTGGTCTCAGAAGTTGCAAGCATGTGGTCTCCGTAGTTGCAGCTCGTGGTCTCACAAGTTGCAGCACGTGGTCTCAGAAGTTGCAAGCACGTGGTCTCAGTAGTTGCAGCTCGTGGTCTCAGTAGTTGCAGCTCGTGGTCTCAGTAGTTGCAAGCACGTGGTCTCAGAAGTTGCAGCTCGTGGTCTCAGTAGTTGCAGCACGTGGTCTCAGAAGTTGCAAGCACGTAGTCTCAGAAGTTGCAAGCACGTAGTCTCAGAAGTTGCACTCATGGTCTCAGAAGTTGCAGCAAGTGGTCTCAGTAGTTGCAGCATGTGGTCTCAGTAGTTGCAACACCTGGTCTCAGTAGTTGCAGCACGTGGTCTCAGTAGTTGCAGCTCGTGGTCTCAGTAGTTGCAGCACGTGGTCTCAGTAGTTGCAGCACGTGGTTTCAGAAGGTGCAAATTGTGGTCTCAGAAGTTGCAGCTCGTGGTCTCAGAAGTTGCAGCTCCTGGGCTCAGAGCACAGGCTTGTGGTGCAAGGGCTTAGTTGCTCTGCAAAATGTGGGATATTCCAGGATCAGGGATTGAACCTGTGTCTCCTGCACTGGCATGCAGATTCTTTACCACTGAGCCACCAGGTAAACCCTAAAAGCATTATTTTTAAAGATTTCAAAGCTAAAGATTTCAAAAGATTTTAAAATGTCATTTTTCTTTTTAAGATTTCATAGTCTTAATTATGTGTTCCCAGGAGAAAAATACATTCATTTAATTTACTTAGCTAAATAAAATCTGTCTGTATTTCATCACTAGCCTAGTAAAACTAATTCCTTAATGTCAGTGATTGTGAAGGACTTTTCCATCCCTGGTGGCCCTCAGATCCACTCCCTACCTTTTCTTTTTCTGCTCTCTATCACAGGCTCCTGTGTTCCTGGCTCCTGTGTCAACTGACTTCCAGATGGGTTTGGCCAATTGGGGGCCCTGGTAGAGACTGGAGGCTGGGAGATTGAAATGAGAAAGCAGAGAAGTCCCAGTCTTCGTCCCTCTCTGCCTTGAGAGGCAACTGGAGCAACAACTGGCTCTCCTGTCTGGTCCTAGCTCACCACTGCAGAATCCTATCAGGATTTCAGCTTTGTCAGTCAGGGTCCACTCAGGAAAGAAAATCCATGCAGTAATGTCAATGAAGAAGGCTTAATATAAAGAATTATTCACTATAATGGAGAAGGAAATGGCAACCCACTCCAGTGTTCTTGCCTGGAGAATCCCAGGGACGGAGGAGCCTGGTAGTCTGCAGTCCATGGGGTTGCAAAGAGTCAGACACGACTAAGCGACTTCACTTTCATGCATTGGAGAAGGAAATGGCAACCCACTCCAGTGTTCTTGCCTGGAGAATCCCAGGGACAGGGGAGCCTGGTGGGCTGCCGTCTATGGGGTCGCACAGAGTCGGACACGACTGAAGCGACTTAGCAGCAGTAGCAGCAGCATTCACTATAATAGACACAGGAGTAAGGCAGGATTGGCCAATAAGAAATGAAGAGAAATCTAAAGAACACAAGAACAGCAAGTATAGCACCCCTCTGGTGGTCCAGTTGTTGAGAATCCACCTGCCAATGCAGGGGACAGGGGTTTGATCCCTAGTCCGGGAAGATCCCACGTGCTGTGAGGCAACTAAGCTTGTGTGCCACAACTACTGTGCCCACATTCTAAAGCTAGCAAGCCGCAACTACTGAGCCTACATGCCATACTGAAGCCCACAGGCCCTAGAGCCTGTGCTCCACAAGAGAAGCCACTGTAATAAGCAGCCTGCACACCACAACGATGAGTAGCCCCTGCTCACCATCACTAGAGAAAGCCATAGCAAGCCGCAACTACTGAGCCTACATGCCACACTGAAGCCCACAGGCCCTAGAGCCTGTGCTCCACAAGAGAAGCCACTGTAATAAGCAGCCTGCACACCACAACGATGAGTAGCCCCTGCTCACCATCACTAGAGAAAGCCCGAGAGCGGCAACAAAGACAGCACACCCAAAAACAAATATTAAAAAATAGTAATAATAAAGGATAGCAAATATAAGAAGTAGTTACAACTCTGGTGCTTAGAGAGCAAGTACCATCCTTCCCTACCTCACCAAAACTAAGATCCAGATCGTGGTGGAAACATAGCCAAGGCTCACTGAATGGTGGGCTTCCCTGGTGGCTCAGAGGGTAAAGCACCTGCCTGCAATGCGGGAGACCTGGGTTCGATGCCTGGGTGGGGAAGATCCCCGGAGAAGGAAATGGCAATCCACTCCAGTATTCTTGCCTGGAAAACCCCATGGACGGAGAAGCCTGGCGGGCTACAGTCAATGGAGTCGCAAAGAAGACGCGACTGAACAACTTTACTTTCACTTTCTTTCTTTCACTGAATGGTATCACACCAGCAGAACTTGCGGAGGGAAACCAGCCCACCTCATAACTGCAAGGCCACTCTGGAAGACGCTGGAGAAAGCTGTCCACAGAGAAGTACTGTGAGTTACTGGCACACAGTAGCAGATGCTGCAGAAGCTGCAAGCCCTGCAAGAGCCGGGCACTGCAGAAGCAGCACAGACTTCAGGAGCACCAGTGAGAAAAGTACCCAGGAGTTGAGAGAGAGGAGAAAAACCCTCCTCCTGCAATGTCTTTCCAGCACCTCCTACTGACAAAGCTTAATATGCCAACTGACAAAGGAGAAACTTTTGGAGGGAGAAACTAATCCAGAAGCAAGGCCTGGTTTAGTTTGCTCAATCTGCATAATGTATTACCATGAATTTAGTAACTTAACACACATGTATTATCTCACAGCTTCTGCGAGCTAGCAGTCTGGCATATTTTGTCTAGGCTCTCTGCTCAGGGTCTCACAAGGCTGAAATCAAAGTGTCAGCTAGCGGCATCCTTATCTGGAGGCTTATGGAAGAAGCAATCATTCAGAGTGTTCATATAATTCAGTTCCTTGCAGGTGTAGGACTGAAGTCTCTGTTTATTTTTGTTGACTGCTGACTAAGGACCACTCTCAACAAATAGAGGCTGCTTTTGCAATGTCTCCCCCACCAAAGGCTCTCTTAAACAATGTTTCTTTCTCTTACACTTTTATTGAGATATAATTGACACATAACACTGTGTAAGTTTAAGATGCTCCTCCCTGCCCCAAGGAGCAGGGGCTGCGCAGGCGCAGGAGGGCCTAGAGGAGCTATCCCACGTCGACGGTCAGGAACTGCGGCGGTAAGGAGATACCCCTCGTCCAAGGTAAGGAGCAGCCGTGAAGAGACAACCCACGCCCAAGGTAAGAGAAACCCAAGTAAGATGGTAGGTGTTGCAAGAG
>SJYX01018046.1:237025-249337 GCA_006410675.1 Oreotragus oreotragus | reverse complement strand
TATTCCCTGTGCTGTATAATATATCCTTATAGTTTATGTTTTAAGCTATATTCTTATCTCTTATTTATAGTAGTCTCTGCCTCTTAATCCCCTATCACAATTTTGCCCCTCCCTTCCCTCTCTCAATAACCACTAATTAAGCCACTATATAAAAGCCAAATTTTAAAAAAAATGGGGTGTGCTGGTCAGTTCTGTAAGTCAACCTGGCTAGACATAGTCTACACTTACCTAATTCAGGTGTTACAGTGAAGATATTTTGTACATGTGAATTAAATCTGTAATCAGTTGACTTTAAGGAAGATTCTCCTAGATAATCTGGTGGGCCTGATTCAGTCACTTGAAAGGTTTTTAAGAGTAGAACTGAGGTTCCTCAGAAGAAGAAATTCCCCTGTGGAGAACAGTTTTAACTGATGCCCAACCGTCCCATTCTGCCCTTCCTGATGGTCCACCCTACCAGTGTCCCCCTCGCAGCCACCATAGCTATGGAGGCCAATTCTATGCAATACATTTCTAAATTTATCTCCTCTTGGTTCTGCTCCTCTGGCTGAACTCTGACTGAGGACTGGGGGCTGGGCAGAAAGAGGGGAGAGGCCTGTAGAGAGGAATAAAGGAAGAGGAACAGGCAGCAAAAGGGAGTGCTGACTGGGGAGCTGATTTGACTATTCGGCCCCAGGGAGTCTTTGTTTGGGAAAAGAAAAGAAAAGACGGAAAACTCTCAGAAAACACTGAGAGTTCAAAGAAAAGAAAGGTAGAAAAGGTGGGGCAAGCACATCACCAACTCACTCTTCTTCAGCAGCTTTAGTTACTGGCAGCAGTGGGAGTCAAGAGGGACCACTGACTTGCTAATGGGACCAAGGTATCTGCCAGTACCGTGAAAGCTCCTTCTCATAACAGCACAAGCTCACTTTGGCCTTTTTGTACATTTCTTTTCTTTCATGTAACCAGAGAGGCAAATGCATACCTTTGCAACTAAAGCTTCCAGACTCATCTGCAAAAATGCACCTGAGAAAAAGAAAAAGAGCAGGGAGGGAATTGGGTTCCTTCGACATCTAGAGGGTTTCCCCAGATATCACAAATTATACTGGCAAATTTTCTAGAAATTAGTAGGCATCCTAAACTAAGAATGTATTTGAATAACTCAAGAGGAAAAATAAAATCTAAGTTGGAAAAAATAAAATGTTTGGATAAATACATACTTAAATAAGCAAGTTAGTAAAAAGATGTCAATATGAACACTGAAAGGAAGAAAAAATGGTATGGCCTTCAAGGGACTCTAAGAAGGAAACTACATAGGAAATGATTTAAAAAAAAAAAAAAACAAGAATAAATGAAAGTTAGAGACTCAAAACTGAACAGACTTAAAACTGTACCAAATTAAAGGAATCAGCTCCTGGATGAGAAATGTAAAAAATCAGCTAGTAGTCTAGAATTTTTCACACAGAAATTACAGGAAAAAGAAAGAAGTTGAAATAAATTAGAAAATCTTCATAATAAAAATTTCTTCTAAAAGAAACAAACAACTGACACAAATAATAATATGAGTGTGTTGTGGAATCCAGAGTCCCAAAACACGCCTTGGAGGACACTCAAGACAGTGGAGTACAGTTTATTACGCCAGTGGGTCCAAGGGGAATCAGTTCCCAACAAGGACCCTGATGTTTCTGAGAGGCCCAGTTTTATACCCCCCACTACGTGACTGGTTACATGTTGGCAACCTCTTTGTTGTATATGATTGAGTTTTACAACAGGTAGATGCTAGGAGAACTAACAATTAAGGTTAAAGGCAGGGAACAATGATTATACATCAAGGGGGGATGTCTCCATAGTTAATCTGACAGAGACAGTCTGACCTCAACTACAATCTCCAGTTGTCATCTGTAGGGAAGAGAAGTCTCCAGGAGACCTGGTTTTCACTAGCAACAGGTTCCTCATTCTTGGGCAGAGTTCAGGTCCAGTTCACATCCTGTCTTTAAGATGGATGAAAGGCTTCTAGATGGAGTCTCTCCTGCTTTCCTCACACTGGCCCCAACATTCCCCCCTCTTGATGCTCACCTTATCTTTAACGATGGACATCAGTCATGGGTAAGTATGGCACACAGGGACTAAGTAACTGCGGCAGGGCTGCCAGTCTGGAGGTTACACATCGAGTTATACACTGGAGAATGCAAGGCCCAAAAATTAATAATGTAATGATTAACAAAATAATTACAAAAAGATTTTCCACCAATCACCTTTGATCCAAGAAAATACCGACATCTAAAAAGGAGGATTATCATTAGACATAGCTTTTATCTGGTTTTTCATGTTGTCCAGAGTGGCTGATACATTGCCAGATAAATCAGGGATATATACACAACATTCTATTTTAATTATAGCACAGGTCTCTCCTTGGGTGACCATAAGTGTATCTAAAGCCATTTGATTTTGAATCACTGCCTTTCTCATTTGTATCTGTTGTTCATTTAAAACTTGGATTGCCTTTGCATTGTCCAGGAGGGCCTGTTTTGTGAAGTTAGTTAGAGCTTTTATTTTAATCATCACAGACCTTGCCCACTGCACATGTAAATAAGGCAAATTTACTGGGGCTTGTTATAAGGATGGCTTAATACTTCCATGAGCAAAGGCAAATCCTAATGTACAGCAGCTGACCCAACCAACCGGAAGCCAAGGCCATAAATTTGATCCACACAGTCATTGGGTGCCATTAGGGGCCACCCATCAGATCCCAGTCTGAGCCAGGCCAGCGAGCTGGTAAATCTGGGCAATCAGTGACCTTTAATATTTGTTCACATTGCTCAGAAGACAAGTATCCCACATATTTTGGTCCTTTTCCATCTATGGGATGGTCACCAAAGCCAACTTCTTGTTCCCTTTGTTCCCAACAGATACGGGCAGGGACAATAGGCTAGCCTTTTTCTGGGGTCATCCAAAAATATTCATCCCATATCTTGTAAGATTAATCAAATTACCTGATGGATTGTCCCTTCTTACTGGCCATTGAGTTCTCATTCCCTTTATTTTTCAAGTAAAATGTATAGGCTTTGGTCACTTTTATAAGGCTTGCTGCTGCTACTGCTGCTAAGTCACTTCAGTCATGTCCGACTCTGTGTGACCCCATAGACGGCAGCCCACCAGGCTCCCCCATCCCTGGGACTCTCCAGGCAAGAATACTGGAGTGGGTTGCCATTGCCTTCTCCAATGCGTGAAAGTGAAGTCGCTCAGTTTGTCCGACTGTTAGCGACCCCACGGACTGCAGCCCACCAGGCTACTCCGTCCATTGGATTTTCCAGGCAAGAGTACTGGGGTGGGGTGCCATTGCCTTCCCCGATAAGGGTTGCATTTACCTCAAATGTTATCCCATGGCCTTGATCAATTTGGTTAAAGTCCAGGTTACACCAAGCAAGAAGTGACAGGTTGTGAGTTACCGAGGAAGCAAACACCTCTTGTTGCTGTCTCAAAAATGAGCAGAGGGAGCTGAAGTCCCCTCTGCATAGGGGAGACACCCACCAAGGGAGTACATCCATCACTGACAAAGGCATGGCCCCACAAACCTAACAGTTAGAAGTACTACGGAAGTTTGTATACAAGTGGGCCCAGGATAGGAACACATTATCCTGAGTTTGCAGTCCCGGTAGGATCATCATGCTGATCAGGAACAGCAGCTCCATCCTGAATCTGTGGTCGCTGATGGAAGACAAGTCAGGTCTTCAGTGGTTCCTCCAGGGTAGGATGGGCAGTCCAAGGTCCCTTTTCCTCTGCTGCTGTCTTGAACTGGGTATGGTGAATCTAGGGAGTAATACCTGCAACCTTAACTGCAGTGGGAGTGGTTACAATTGTGTATGGCCCTTTCCAGGTGGGTGGGGACAGCGTTTCTTGCTTCCAATCCTTTACCCATACTAAATCTCCTGGTGAGTATGGGTGTACAGTAGTGTCTAGAGAAAATGGAATTCTTTTTTAACATAAAGGGTGATGTCACAGATCACCTTCCCCAACTGTTCCAGTTGCCACAATACCTCCATCCCTTCTCTTTGTAATAAATTTCACTTTACTTCCCAAATAAGTGTGGGAGGCCTCCCGAACATTATCTTATGGGGGAATACCCGTGGAACTAGGGGGTCATTCTGATCCTCACTAACACTAATAACTGCACGTCCATCCAGGGGGGGCGCCAGTTTCTTGCACCCATTTTGCCAAAGTCACCTTGATGGTCCAGTTCATTCTCAACCATTCTTGAGCTTTGTGGCCTATACGCTGTATGTAATTTCCATTGAATATTTACTGCTTTGCAGACCAGTTAGAATAATTCAGCCACAAATGCGGGCCCATTATCTGATTCTATACTCAGAGCCAAACCTAGAAATAACATCTCTCAGCAAGAATCAGACCATTTCCTTCGCTTTTTCAGTCTTGGTGGGATAAGCTTCTACCCATCCGGTAAAAGTACATACCATCACCAGCAAATATTTGTATGCTTGGCATGGCTTTACCTCAGTGAAGTCCACTTCTAGATGTTTAAATGAAGCTATCCCTTTTAATTGTATTCCCAGAGGCCCGGTCTCCTTGAGAGACGGGTTATTCTTGGCACAGGTTAAGCATCAGAGGCTTATATCTGCACACAAGGCTATTGGATATGGTATGATATAAACAGAAAGCTAAAATCTCGCTCAGTTTGTGCCCAGGTGCTTTTTTTTTCCCTTGTCTTAGATTGGGGCCGCTTGGGCGGTTAGTAGGCTAGACAGCACAGGTGTCACCATAAGTTTGGTTGCTATATTGTTTGGGGCAGCTGCTTGTCTTGCCGCTCAGTTGGCCAGGCAGTTAGTTCCCTTTCGTCTGAGGTGTGTCCAACCACTGGTGGCCCCTACAAGTGCATCACTGTCATTGCAGCAGGTTCCCACGCTGCTTCCAACAGCAGCAGAATTTTATCTCTATTTTTTATCTCTTCTTCAGTTGCAGTTAATAGCCCCCTTTCCTTATATATGGAGAACGGCTGGTAGTAAAGAGCAGTGGGGCCAAGATGAATATGCCAGTCTGCAGTGCCGCCTAGACTTGCCTAAGAGGTATCTGCAAAACCTCTCTCTCTTGAGGTTTCTTTCTAGACCTCATATGCCTGGGAGTCCCTGTCGTGTTCCCCAGTATGGGGGAGGAAGTGGGAGCTCCTCTTCCTCTGGATCATAATATATATTTTTTCAGATTTTCTTGCCTGGGTTCTGCCTGAGCCAGCAAAATCTCTTTCTCTTTTTTAAGGTAACATACCCGGGGCCCAAGGGAGTGGGTTTTGCACAATTAGAAGCCATGAGTCAATGTAGAGAAACTGATCTGGGTGGCCTGGCTGCCTGGTTATCACAGAGTACACAGCCCGAACTTTGTCTGAAGGTCATCCTACCCCAAAGGACGGCCAGTCTATCCACAAAAGGTTTTAAGCTTGTTTGGGGTTAACTTTATGCCATAGTCTCCTCCAAAGCCCTTTATGAAGTTTCCAATCATGCATTCAAAAATGGTCGGCTTGGATTCTCCACCACTCATCCTGCTTTTACTTTCTTTTTATCACTTATGGCAAGTCCAACTTCTATTTCATTGCTCCTTTGCCAGGGTCTTATATCCCAGCCAATGCCAATGTCTCCACTCAAAGAAACAAGACAACTGCCACTTTACCTCAGCTATGACTGGGGTGAAAAGGGCTTTACCTGCTAAGTCTTTCAATGGTAATACCTCTCATGCTTTTCTTGCTCTCTCAGCAGCCAGCCAGATCCAGTCAATTAAGGCTTCCACATACTCTTCTCTGTACAAGTCTGATCCTTCTGAAATCCAAGACGATCTCATCACTGGTTGATGTAGGCAAACGTGTCCAAAGCCAGAGTTTCCAATCTGACCCCAAGCAATGCTCAGGTCCCTGAGTCCCTAAGGAGAATGAGAGAGTGTCATAGCAAAGGGGACAGTCCCTTGGAAACCAAAAGATACATTGACAATCAGTACAGGCCTGGTTAACAGAGTACCAGTTATTTCAATGAACAATTTCCCACTGAGTCTATGAGGACACAGCCACCATAGACTCATCCAGCCCCAAGAGGTTGATCAGGCCCCTTTTTCCACTATTACAGTGAGACCTACCTGCGAGCTTCCCTTCTGTCATCCACAGTCTTGTGAAGTCCACCTGGAAGGACGAGTCGCTAAAACAAGAGCCAGTCTGGAGGGGGAGGCACCTTCCTCTCCCAGAGGCTCTCGTCCCAGCAAGTTACAGGCAGAGGCTCAATGGGCCTGTCTCACCAAGGGCTTCCCAGCCAATGCGCCAGTGATGTTGTGGAAACCACAGTCGCAAAACACACTTGAGCGTCGCAAAGGACACTCAAGACAGTGGAGTACAGTTTCTTATGCCAGTGGGTCCAAGGGGAATCAGTTTCCAACAAGGACCCTGATGTTTCTGAGAGGCCGTTTTATACCCCCTACTACATGTCTGGTTAAATGTTAGCAACCTCTTTGTTATATATGGTTGAGTTTTACAAGTAGGTGCTAGGAGAACAAACAATTAAGGTTAAAGGCAAGGAACAATGATTATACATCAAGAGGGAATGTCTCCATGGTTAATCTAACAGGGGCGGCCCGACCTCAACTACAATCTCCGGTTGTCATCTATAGGGGAGGGAGTCTCCAGGAGACCTGGTTTTCACTAGCAACAGTTTCCTCACTCTTGGGCAGGTGTTCAGGCCCAGTTCACATCCTGTCCTTAAGATGGATGACAGGCTTCAAGATGGAGTCTCCCCTGATTTCCTCACACTGGCCCCAAAAAGTGAATCTCAAAAACATTACGTTGAGTGAAAGAAGCCTATACTAAATGGGTGCATACTGAGTGGTTCCTTTTATATGAAGTTCTAGAACAGCAAAGACTGATGTATGTTAAAAAAAAAAAAAAAAAAACTCATCAAAACAGTGGTCAGTTCTAAGGAGTAAGGAAAGGGATTGACGGGAAAGGGCAGAAAAGAACTTCTAGGGCAATTATTAGTCATCAGGAAAACACAAATGCAAGCTAGAACTACACTGAAAACTATGCAGAAGGACAGGTGTATAGACTGATGAATAGAATTGAGAGTCCAGAAATAAACCCTATGTTTGCTTTTGTTGTTCAGTTGTTTGGTCATGTCCAGCTCTTTGTGGCCCATGGACAGCACCTCGCCAGGCTTCCCTGTCCTTCATCATCTCCCGAAGCTTGCTCAAACTGATGTCCATAGAGTTGGTGATGACATCCAACCATCTCGTCCTCTGTCATCCCCTTCTCCTCCTGCCTTCAATCTCTCCCAGCATCAAGGTCTTTTCGAAGGAGTTAGTTCTTCGCATCAGATGAACAAAATATCAGAGCTTCAGCTTCAGCATCAGTCTTTCCAGCGAATATTCAGGACTGGTTTCCTTTAGGATTGACTGGTTTGATCTTCTTGCAGTCCAAGGGACTCTCAAGAGTCTTCTCCAGCACTACAGTTTGAAAGCATCAGTTCTTCAATGTTCAGCCTTCTTTATGGTCCAACTCTCACATCCATACATGACTACTGGAAAAACGATAGCTTTGACTAGACAGGCCTTTGTCGGTAAAGTAATGTCTCTGCTTTTAAATATGCTGTCTAGGTTTGCCATAGCTTTTCTTCCAAGGAGCAAGCGTCTTTTAATTTCATGGCTGAAGTCACCATCTGCAGTGATTTTGAAGCCCCCCAAAATAGAGTCTCTCACTGATTCCATTGTTTCCCCATCTATTTGCTATGAAGTGATGGGACTGGATGCCATGATCTTAGTTTCCAGAATGTTGACCTTTAAGCCAGCTTTTTCACTCTCCTCTTTCATCAGGAGGCTCTTTAGTTCCTTTTTGCTTTCTGCCATAAGGGTGGTGTTATCTGAGGTTATTTATAGTTTTCCCAGCAATCTTGATTCCAGCTTGTGCTTCATCCAGCCCAGCATTTTGCATGATGTGCTCTGCATATAAGTTAAATAAGCAGGGTGACAATGTACAGCCTTGACGTACTCCTTTCCCAATTTGGAACCACTCCTCTGTTCCATATCCAGTTCTAACTGTTGCTTCTTGACCTGCATACAGATTTCTCAGGAGGCAGCTGACATGCCCTGGTATTCCCATTTCTTTAAGAATTTTCCACAGTTTGTTGTGATCCACACAGTCAAAGATTTTAGCATATTCAGTGAAGTAGATGTAGATGTTTTTCTGGAATTCTCTTCACCTTTTCTATGATCCAGTGGATGCTGGCAATTTGATTTCTGGTTCCTCTGCCTTTTCTAAAACCAGCTTGAACATCTGGAAGTTCTCAGTTCACATACTGTTGAAGCCTCACTTGGAGAATTTTCAGCATTACTTTGCTAGCATGTGAGATGAGTGTAATTGTGCTGTAGTTTGAACATTCTTTGGCATTGCCTTTCTTTGGGATTGGAATGAAAACTGATTTGTGTTCAACTGCTTTTCCACAACAGGATCAAGACAGTTCAATGCCAAGAATAATTTTCAACAAATGGACAACTGAATATTCACATACAAAAGAATCACTTTGGACCCTTATCTCATACCATACACAAAAATTAATTCAAAGTGGATTATAGACCTGTATGTAAGAGCTAAAGCTACAAAACAGAAACAAGGGTGTAAATATTTATGACTTTGGATTAGGCAAGGGGATTTCTAGATATGACACCAAAACACAAGCCAAAAACAAAGAAAAATAAATTGGAATTAGTCAAAATTGCAAAAGAGTCAAACGTGACTTACCAACTAAACAACAACAACAAATGAATATTCTTATAAAATTGTTTTTGTGGAGAGCAGTGTTGACTCAGCAGCCCCAGTATAAGGAAGTTCCTCACCAAGATGACGTAAAGTTCTGGTGCTGCTGATTCAGTGTGAAAGGGAGTGTGTTAGTCGCTCAGTTGTATCTGACTCTTTGTGACTCCATGGACTGTAGTTGATTCAGAGGCAGAGTTAAAGCTAAGAATTGCTCTTTGGAAATCTTTAACTACCAACTACCACGAATGATTAGTAAATCTTTTAAAAAAGACAAACTGATATTTACTGAGTACGCAGTATACAACAGGCACTGTGTTACATGTTTAATCTCCTTCTGTGCTCTTTTCACATGCCAGCAAGATTATGCTCAAAATCTTTCAAGCTAGGCTTCAGCAGTACATGAAACAAGACTTCCAAATGAACAAGCTGGACTTAGAAAAGGCAGAGGAACCAGATATCAAATTGCTAACATATGCCGGATCACAGAAAAAGCAAAGGAATTCCAAAAAATCATCTACTTCTGCTTTATTGACTATGCTAAAGCCTTTGATTATGTGGATTACAACAAACTGTGGAATATCTTAAAGAGATGGGAATACCAGACCACATTACCTGCCTTCTGAGAAATCTGTATGCTGGTCAAGAAGCAACAGTTAGAACTGGACATGTAACAACGGACTGGTTCAAAATTGGGAAAGGAGTATGACAAGGCTGTATACTGTCACCTTGATTATTTAATTTATATGCAGAGTATATCATGCGAAATGCTGGGCTGGATGAAGCACAAGCTGGAATCAAGATTGTTGGGAGAAATATCAATAGCCTCAGATATGCAGATGATACCACCTAAATGGCAGAAAGTAAAGAGCTTCTTGATGAAGGTGAAAGAGGACAGTGAAAAAGCTGGCTTAAAACTCAACATTCAGAAAACTAAGATCATGGCATCCAGTCCCATCACTTCATGGCAAATAGTAGGGAAACAATGGAAACAGTGTCAGATTTCATTTTATTGGGCTCCAAAATCAATGAGGATGGTGACTGTAGCCATGAAATTAAAAGACATTTGTTTCTTGGAAGAAAATCTATGACAAACCTAGATGGCATATTAAAAAGCAGAGACATCACTTTGCCAAAAAGGTCTGTCTAGTCAAAGCTATGATTTTCCAGTAGTCATATATGGACATGAGAGTTGGGCCATAAAGAACGCTGAGCATTGAAGAATTGATGCTTTCAAACTGTAGTGTTGGAGAAGACTCTTGAGAGTCCCTTGGATAGCAAGAATATCAAACCAGTCAATCCTAAAGGAAATCAATCCTGACTGTTCATTGGAAGGACTGATGCTGAAGTTGAAGCTCCAGTACTCTGGCCACCTGATGCAAAGAACTGACTCCTTAGAAAAGACCCTGATGCTGGGAAAGATTGAAGGCAGGAGGAGAAGGGGACAACAGAGGTTGAGATGGTTGGATGGCATCACCGACTCAATGGACATGAGTTTAAGCAAACTCAGGGAGATAGTGAAGGACAGGAAAGCCTGGTGTGCTGCAGTCCATGGGGTTGCAAGGAGTCTGACACAACTTAGCAAGTGAACAACAACAAGGCTCCACCAGAATCCTAGAAGGAATGTAACAGTAATATTGCTTTTATTTTACAAATGGAATACCTAAAGTTCACAGAGATTAGTAGCTTGCCCATAGTCAGCCAGGTAAATACGTGATTATAAATGCCATGGTTAAAAGAAGTTAAGTCTGTCTCATTTATCCTTGGGTTCCCAATGTCTAAGCACATACTGGATGAATGGCATCACTGACTCAATGGATATGAATCTGAGCTCTGGGACATGGTGAAGGACAGGGAAGCCTGGCATGCTCCAGTCCATGGAGNCTTGCCCATAGTCAGCCAGGTAAATACGTGATTATAAATGCCATGGTTAAAAGAAGTTAAGTCTGTCTCATTTATCCTTGGGTTCCCAATGTCTAAGCACATACTGGATGAATGGCATCACTGACTCAATGGATATGAATCTGAGCTCTGGGACATGGTGAAGGACAGGGAAGCCTGGCATGCTCCAGTCCATGGAGTCCCAAAGAGTCTGACACAACTACGCAATTGAACAACAACAAGCACATATTGAGTAAATAATTTTTATAATGATTATATATATCGTGCTAAATGATGGAAGACTTGACTGTCTTACCCTGGAGAACACACTTATATCTACTCTACACCAACAGTAAAAGCCCTATTTTTTTTGAAGTTATCACTTTTAATGGAGCAATGAACAAAGCCACATTTAACTTGTTTGAAATACCACTTATTACATATAACAAAGCCTTTTCACTTAGGCTTTCTTATTATCAGAAGCAAGGAATAGTTCAATTAAAAACACATACATGTGTACATATATACAGGCACTCCCCAAAATATAACAGCTGCAGTAATTGCTAACAGCCCTATTTTTAAGATATGTTATAATTCAGACCTTTGTTTTACTTTATATATAGACACTATAGAGTTTTAGCTTTGACAAGCCAGTGAAATTTTTCTTTCAAAATTCTAAAATACCAGCAGGATCCCTAAAATTAACTTACTGAAAATGAAACAAAAATGTAGTAATTACTTGAAGGAGTCAATACTAATGATTCTACCAGCTGGATAAACAATTATAGTGAGGCATTTAAAAATACCCATACAAGCTAAGGTAACAGATACACCCTAAAGTCTCTTAAGTCTCAAGTAAATAAATGTTCCCCCTTCACCATATAGCCTATGGAAATCATCAGGTTATTGGGCTCTGCTCCTCAAGCTCAATCATGGAGGTTCCTTCAGTTCAGTTCAGTTGCTCAGTCGTGTCCGACTCTTTGTGACCCCATGAATCGCAGCACGCCAGGCCTCCCTGTCCATCACCAACTCCTGGAGTCAGTGATGCCATCCAGCCATCTCATCCTCAGTCGTCCCCTTCTCCTTCTGCCTCCAATCCCTCTCAGCATCAGAGTCTTTTCCAATGAGTCAACTCTTCGCATGAGGTGGCCAAAGTACTGAAGTTTCAGCTTCAGCATCATTCCCTCCGAAGAAATCCCAGGGCTGATCTCCTTCAGAATGGACTGGTTGGATCTCTTTGCAGTCCAAGGGACTCTCAAGAGTTTTCTCCAACACCACAGTTCAAAAGCATCAATTCTTCGGCGCTCTGCCTTCTTCACTGTATCACATCTACATCTGCATTCGATGTGTAAATCTATATCTATATTAGAAATTCACTGGAAACTTGACTTGCTGCCAGTATGGAAAGTTAAAAACCTTTCATAATAACAGAAAACACTGTCATTAAACCAGGCATTCCTTGTTATGCTGCTCATTTTCTCCCAGACACTATAGGAATGTCACAACAAAAATCATATTGGTAAAGGTTTTTGAGGCATCATGAAAACATGGGGATTTCAAGGCCAGAATGGCAACCCACTCCAGTACACTTGCTTAGAAAATTCCATGGACAGAGGAGCCTGGTAAGCTACAGTACACAGGGTCGCAAAGAGTCGGACATGACTGAG
>SJYX01018046.1:211709-232856 GCA_006410675.1 Oreotragus oreotragus | reverse complement strand
ACGACGCCGGGATTCTTGGCCCCCGGAGGAGAAGAATTCAATCCGGGGCCAGAGACGAGGCTTGATCACTCAGAGCTTTTGTGTAATAAAGTTTTATTAAAGTATAAAGGAGATAGAGAAAGCTTCTGACATAGACATCAGAAAGGGGCAGAAAGAGTACCCGCTTGTTAGAGTTAGCAATGAAGTTATATACTCTCCAATGAATCAAAAAATGTCTGGAGGTTGTAAAGACCTCACCAGACCTACTCCCATAATTTACATTTTAAGAGAACAGAATTAGCCAGAAGGTTTAATCCAGAGACTGTCCTCAGGCAGAATACATTGTTGTTATATAATCCTAAGGAATGTAGAGAAGAAAAAAAGATTGTCCTTTCTTCCTCCTTGAGAATTCCAGACCCCTCTCTCCTTGGGGACCCCTAGACTTCTTATCAACCTGCCTAGGAAATGACTCTCTCAATCTCTTACAACTAAAGATATAAAGAAGGAACCATAGTGAGAGGGTAGGAGGGGCAGAGACATGGTCTAGCCAGGATTCATAGCCCTGGGGTGGGCAACCCACAAAGGAGAAGACAATTACAATTGCAGAGGCTTACCCCAAGGAACCCAGGGTCTGAATCCCACATCAAGCTCCCCAGCCTGAAGGTTCTACACCAGGAAGAGGAGTCACCAGAATGTGTGACGCTGAAGGCCAATGGGGCTTACTTTCCGGAGACCCACAGGGTTGTTTGAAATAGAGTCCACTTTTAAAGGGAGAACACAAAAGCTCATATACACCAGAACTCAGGACAGAAGTCGTAGTTCAAAAGAAGCTTGGGTCAGTCCCACCAAGCGTTATTGGAAAGCTTCCTGGAAAGTTAGGAGGCAACTGGAGCTCACCCTAGGGACAGGGACGTTGGCAGCATCCACTCTAGGGAATCATCTACCACCAGGACATTGTGCTGGCAAGTGCCATTTTGGAATCCTCCCTCTAGCTTATTAGTACCAGGACTAGACCCACCTACCAGACTGTTGGCATCAGTACTGGATCAAACAACTACCAGGCAAAGATTCAGCCCCACCTATGAAGTGGAATACTCTTCAGCCATAAAAAAGAATGAAATCATGCCATTTTCAAAAATGTGGATGGACCTAGAAGATATTATGCTAAGTGAAGTAAGTCACACAAGAGAAAGACAAATACTATATTATTTCATTTACATGTGGAATCTAAGAAACAAAACACATGAACAAACATAACCAAATAGAAACAGAGTTATAGTACAGAGAACAAAAGGGTGGTTGCCAGAGGGAAGGGGGTGGGCAGAAGATAGAAATAGGTGAGGGCGATTAAGAGGTACAGAGTTCTAGATGCAAAATAAATGACTCATGGCATGAAATGTACAGTGTGGAGAATATAATCAATAATTATGTAATATTTTTGAATGGTGACAGACAGTAATTAGACTTATTGTGGTGATAACTTTGAAATGTATAACAATATACAATCACTATGTTGTGTATAATAACAGGAACTAACATAGTGTTGTAGGCCAATTATACTTCAAAAGCAAACTCATGGAGAAAGAGATCAGAAATGTGATTATCAAAGGCAGAGTGGGAGGAGGGGGATTGGATGAAGGCTGTCAAAAGGTACAAATGTCCAGTTACAAGATAAATAAGTACTAGGGATGAAATGTACCACATGAGAAACATAATTAACACTTGTATGTTATATATGAANAGAAAGAGATCAGAAATGTGATTATCAAAGGCAGAGTGGGAGGAGGGGGATTGGATGAAGGCTGTCAAAAGGTACAAATGTCCAGTTACAAGATAAATAAGTACTAGGGATGAAATGTACCACATGAGAAACATAATTAACACTTGTATGTTATATATGAAAGTTGTTAAGATAGTAAATCCTGAGAGTTCTCATCATAAGAAAAAAATTATTTTCTATTTCTTTAAACTATATGAGATAATGGATGTTTGCTAAGCTTACTATGGTAATCATTTCATGATGTATGTGAGTCAAATAATTATGCCATACACCTTAAATTTATGCAGTGCTGTATGTCAATTTTATCTCAATAAAACTGGAAGCAAAAAATTAAAAATATGAGTAAGTTCTAGAAATTTTCTGTATGACTATTGTATCTTAAGTCAAGAATAATATACCAAACACTTAAAAATTTGTTGGGATTCCCAGGTGGCTCTACTGAGTAGTAAAGAATCCTCCTGCCAATGCAGGAGATGGAGTTTGATCCCTGGGTTGGGACGATCCCCTGGAGAAGGAAATGGCAACCCACTCCAGTATTCTTGCCCAAGAAATCCCATGGACAGAGGAACCTGGCAGGCTACAGTCCATAGGATTGCAAAGAGTACGACACGACTGAGGGACTGAACATGCACGAGAAAATTTGTTAAGAGGGTAAACCTCATGTTAAGTGTTCTTTCCACGATAAAATAAAATACAAAAGTAATTCAATTGCCAAAGAATTCTAACTAATATCAGGGTTAGTCAAGACCCCAAGTCCAGAACTCTAAAGTGTGGGACAGATACCTTGCCACAATCATCAGATACTAGACTTGGGGATTTAAATTCCACACACTCTTGCTCAAAACTAAGCAGAAGAAGGAAATGGAACTATAAAAAGAAACATGAATCAGATTTTTGGTCAGCTCTATGATGACACTTAGGCACGACAGCGGACCGATTCAATTCACAAACTTCCCTTTGGGAACAATACTAATAAGTGGAGAACCAGTGAATTTCCTCCCTACAAGTCAGTGTAATATCCTGACCCTTATACCTAACACAGTGCAATCACACTTGGCCCTTTTCATAGCAAAAAAGGGAAGGGAAACACTCAGAATCACTTTACTTTTGAATCTGCAGAACATTCCATACATTCATATTCAATGCATGCTCCTTGAAAAAACAAACAGTACAACATGGTAAATCAACTACACTCCAGTATAAAATAAAAAAATTTTTTTAAATGGGACAACAGTATATAAAGTGTAGAATATTATAAAGTCTTTCCTCCCTACTTTGCTATATATCCCTTTACTCTGCTATCACTTTAATATGTACCTTCCCAGTGTGGTGTGCATACACACTCACATGCACATGTATACACACAATATTTGAAATAAATGGTGTTATCCTAACCACACCATTCTGCAACTTGTTTTCCTTACTTAAAATTTGTATACATGGACCTTAGTTTTTCAAATGACTGCCTAGTATTACATATGACTAAGTAATCACTCACTGAGGGAATATTTTTTATTTCCATTCTTGTTTCCATTTTTTAAAATTTTTATTTAAAAGCAATGCACATTACTTGTTCTAAAAATTCAGACTGTGCAGAAAGTACCTAAAATGAGAAACAAAATCTCCCACCACCAGCCCCACCACTCCCACACCCATTACTCAGAGGTCTAACTAACAGTTTCTAAGTTCTACTGTGATTACCATTTGAAAACTGCATGTAATATATTTATGCCTCTTTTTCTTGATTTATCAACTATATACTATCTACTGACGCCTCGTGATGAAAAATTAGGAAAAATAGTACATTCACACATGGATGGAAATGAAACACCGCATTTGGCTATTGAACAATCCCCCCTGCACTGCAGGTGGATTCTTTACCCACTGAGCTATGAAGGAAGCCCATTGAACAATCTCAGCCTGCTGCTAATCATGATTCATCTTCTGTGGTAATACAACTTGGTGGCTACAAATAACATTTTAATTATAGAAATATAGTGATTTAGTAATAAATTGGACTTAGATAAACTGCCCCAGGAGAAAGAATACCTCAGTTCTCATTTCACGGCCCTGCTGCCGATTAACTTTGTGACTGTAAACATATTATGTAACCTTGTGGTGCCCTAGTTTCTTATCTCTTCTAATAGGAAAACCTGTATCTTCCAGGTCTGCAAGAAGATCAAATTAAATCATGCCTTTGAAAATGCCTTGTAAACCAGGGAGGTATCATTAGCACCTCTTTAGCCACCTCTGTCATTCCTGGAGCTGGTGAAGGGCAAACAAGGCTGAGAGTGAGGCAGACAGGCCAGGCTGCAAAGCCAGGAATCCTCACCTTGCCCTTCGGCTTCTCAGGTTTCAGCCCCTAAGACATCTGATGGCAAGGGGGTGCCGGTGGGAACAGAAGTTGAAGCACCAACTGGGTTAGCAGGATCTGTTTTGTATCCCAAAGATAAAAAGTCTTAAAGCTAAACCAGAAGCTGGAAGCAGGAGAAATAGATGCCTGGTGCATTAGTATAGCGATAGGTGTGCCGACTCCTTCAGCCTAGAACAGGAGTTAAGTGCTTGACATGAGGATGGGGAGTGGGATGTGTGTAGATATCAGATGTCTCAAGTCTTGAGACAGTCCCTAGAACTGATCCTGGGACAGAAGAGCAGAAGGAGAGAGGGGAGCTCCTGGCTGCAGACAGGTCAATGTTACTGCCTGAGCAACCACCACAGTCCCTGAGTTTGGGAGTCATATGGGAGAGCTCAGACCCAGAGCCCCCCATTTTCTATAAAAATGGGCTCTGGTGCTAATTATAGACATGTGAGGAAAGTGCCTTCTGTAATTAATTGAGACATTCCATAAAAGTACTGCCAACTCACAGCTATAGAGAACAAACTAGTGGTTACCAGGGAGGACAGGGAAGGGAGGAGGGGCAATATAAGGGTAAGAGATAGGAAAAAAGTATATTATGGGATTCTATGATACCATGTGTTGTGAAACTTTTGAAAAATGTAAAGCACAATAGAATGTAAATAATCTTTCATCCCATAAAAAATACAATGAAAATAATGCTACAGTGAAGGAAAAAAAAAAAAAAAGAATACAGTTGCTAGAGGTCCTTTGAGGAGGGCAGCATATCACAGCTCTACAGAGTACCCTCTTGCTGTGAGACTGATTTTGTCAGACCACAGGTTTGTTCCTGGTGGTCCTGTAGAATACTCATTAACCAAGCTAAAGCATTATCAAATCCTATATTTGCTTCATATTCCTGCACTTTTAAAAACGAACTAAATATTTTAAACAAATGCTAGACCCAAGTCATTTCATCTCCACTTACTCTTCTACACAGTATAGTAACTAGTCACCGTAACAATATTGGTAGGCTATCAAGATAAGTAGGGATGCTACCTATACAAAGAACACAAAATCTATGCTGGCTTGGAAAACGTTAAATGAGAACATCAGAGAGCTAGGAAAGTACCAGCTTGTTGGGAAGGGAACTGAAAACCACAAGCCCCTACCAAGAGAAGCAGTATTTCATTCCAGGATGAAGTTCTGCTGGTTCCACCTCATCCCTTCTATCCTGGTGTATAAGACTCTCATTAACCTCCCCTTGCCTTCCCCATCACAGCCAGTAGCCTCCTCCAGACTGGTGGATCCCTAGGGTAGAAACTTCATAGGAAGTCCCCTTTCCCATCCTTCCTCTCCATCTTCCTTACTTCCACACCTCCCCAACAAACGCCTCTTCCACTAACTCCCCAAAGTTTTAACTTTAAGAACACACTTCTTTGGCCTAAAGCATATTCAGCACATAGCACATATTCTGTGTGCCCGGTTTACAACAAATTCATATGTTGGGATCCTAATGCCCACTGATGTGATGGTGTTAGAAGGCGGGGCCTTTGGATAGTGATTAGGTCATGAGAGTGGATAAACAGGATTAGTGCTCTCATAAAGGAGAGCCCGCTGAGCTTCCTAACCTCTTCTATCATGTGAGAACACAGTGAGAAAGGGCCAGCTATGAACCAGAAAGAGGGTCCTCACCAGAACGCAAGGATGCTGTTGATGTTGGACTTTAAAGCCTCCAGAAACGTGAGAAATATATTTCTGTTGTTTATATGCCATTTGATTTGTGGTATTTTGTTATAATAGTCCAAACAGACTAAAATAACCTGCTAAGAAATATGGGTTGGGTAGATGGATGATGAGTGGTTTAAATGAAAGGGTAATACTTCAAGACCTATGTGAGTTTTGATGGAACTCTAATATGACATGGAAAGACCATTCACCAAAATGAGTAACCAGTCATACATAATAAGCAGCTAATCACCGAAAAGATTATAAAAGTGAGAATGTTACATACACACCTTCCCCACCACCATCACCAACCAGCAAGCATAGAAGGGAGGAAAATGTCAGAATGGAAAGATGATGGGCACTTGGCTTGGACAAATTCTGACTCCACCATTCTCTAGTTGGGAGACTTATATATAGACAGCAGTGCCCCAGACAACAGGCTGAGGTCTGCTGTGGCGCTGGTGCCTCTGTTCAGCAAATGCTTTTCAAATACCTACTATGTGCCAGGCAGAGGGCCAGGTACGGGAGACATAGCGGTGAGCAAACAAAGGCAGTCCCCCATTCTCGTGGAGCAGAGAGTCTAATAAGGCAGTTGGAAGCAGCTCTTAATCAAATAAGGTCACTAATGAAAATAAAGTTACATAGTGAGACATTAGCACATGTAACAGATGGACTCATCTAAACTTGGGGCACTATGAGTGCCATGGGGGAGAGTGGCTCCAGAGTCTACCTAAAATTAACTAGGTAAAGGAATGGTGAGGAAAACCATTCCAAATAAGGCACCTGTGCTTACAAAGGCTGTGATCAAAGTCTCAAACAATGCAAGTTCAGTGTGGCTTCCTGTTAGAGTGCCTGAGCTAAGGGTGGAGGGGAGGGTGGAGACTCAGTCAGATTTCTATTCTGAAAAGCCCAATGCATTTTAACAGGATCCCTGGGAGGCTGGGGCAGCCACAAGCAGAGCACTCTGTGGGTTCTGGGACCCAGCGACACCCCATCTATATGAGGACAGGTAGGCTGCCTTAACAGAACATTGGGAAGCAGGGACTGATGGATCTAAGAGATTGAATCCTCCAGCATCTGTGCTAGGAGGAGGCTCACTGACATGCCTACATGATCAAGCCGAGGGAGAATGCAGTAAAATCTCTAACTTCTAACTAGCGATGGGTCTAGATCAGGGTCAGCAAACTACAACCCAAGAGCCAAACCCAGCCAGCACCTATTTCTGGACAGCCCACGAGTTAAAAATACCTTTCACATTTTTAAATGGCTGAAAAAAAAATCAAAAGAAGATGAATATTTTGTGCCAGGTGAAAATTACATGAAATTCACATTTCAGTGTCTATAAATAAAGTTTTACAGGAAAACAATCATGTTCATTTGTTTACTATCGTCCATGGCTGCTTTCATCCCCTTCTCCAGGGAATCTTCCCAACCCAGGGATCAAACCCAGGTCTCCCACATTGCAGGAGGATTCTTTACCAGCTGGGCCACCAGGGAAGCCCAAGAATACTGGAATGGGTGGCCTATCCCTTCTCGAGTGCGTCTTTCCAACTCAGGGATCGAACTGGGGTCTCCTGCATTGCAGGAAGATTCTTTACAAAATGAGCTATCAGGGAAGCCCCTCTAGAGAGAGGAAAAGCATTGTGAAATACCAGATTAAATGTTGACTCTTTTGGGGGGGGGCGGGGTTAATATTTTATTTTACTTCTTAAATAATTTATTGAAATATATTTGATTACAGTGTTGTTAGTTTCAGGTATACAGTAAAGTGATTCAGTTATATGTGTATACACATATATGTGTGTGTGTGTATATATATATATACACATACATCTTAATATTCTTTTCCATTATAGATTATTGCGAGATATTGAATATATCTGACTGTGCTATATAGTAGGATCTTGTTGGTCATCAGTTTCTGGGAAGTAGTGTGTATCTGTTAGTCACAAACTCTTAATTTATCCCTCCCCTGCCTTTCCCCGTTGATAACCATAAGTTTGTATTCTAAGTCCGTGAGTCTGTTTTGTAAATAAATTCACTTGTATCATTTTTTTGGGTTCCACATATAAGTGATATCATATATTTGTCTTTCTCTGACTTTCTTCACTTAGTGTGCTCTCTAGGTCATTCCATGTTGCTGAAAACTGCATTATCTCATCATTTTGTGCTGCTGAATGATTTTGCATTGTGTGACTTTTGTGCATATTGTTTGAGGATATACTTTGATCATTTCATACATCTTATTTTTAATTTCATTTTCTGCAGCAGAGAAAAATTTATTACAAGCACCAAGCAAGGAGAATGGGCAGATTGTGTTCAAAAACCTTTCAAACTCCTCAGACACCTTCTATTTTGACTTTTTTTCTCTCACTGTTGAACCCCAAACCGACTGCTTTAAATCCAACAAACACATGGTTGAATTTAGAGTGTTGCATCTTTCAGTTTAACAGAAAACTTGCCCTCTTTGATTCACTGGCATTGAGTTTATGCGATGTGTCTTTTATTTCTAATGATGGCACTCTGGTTTTTCTCTCCTCTCCTTCTATCTAGCCCCATTTAATTTCTCCTAGTGACAAAGGCCAAGGCACCTGGCCAGGCACTTAGCCAGGTCTCACCTTCTAGCTAGGAGGGAGAGTCTGGTGCCAAAGTGGCACTTTTCCAAGTCATCAGCCAAAGACTCCTCCTTGTTCTGTTCCCAGCCCTGAGTAGTCTCCACTGTAGTCCACACTTTACCCTCCATGTTTTGAAGGAGGGGCAGAGGGGAGATTGAAAAAGACTTAGTGACACTTTATATCACCATGCTGCACTGGGAAACTTTATATCTTTACTATTGTTAATAACCATATTTTTACAACATACCAAATTATACCAATAATTAAAATTCTGACCCATAGACTGAAGAACTTGAAGTTCTCTGAGGCTTCTAACTTAAAACTGTATATATAGCTTTTGGTAATATTGGAAAAAGAATTTTTTAAAAAAAATTTAGGCCCCTTAAAACAATTCAAATATTATGCCCTAAAATCCTGTTGATTGTGCTTCTGTCTGCTTAAAAAAAAAAAAAATCTTTATTTCTAATATTCAAATTCATTTAGGATTAATTTCTAGGACTCTGTCATTTTATAGAGAAGAGCTCTAGGTGTCCTGTACATTTATGGTTTCATGTCATTTAACAAGTGACAGCACACCTAGTTGGACATATTGTTTTCAGAACAGAATGCCTTGTTTATTTTTTAAAAGATTCTGTATCTGTCACTGTTATTGTAAATACAAGAAGGTACATGCTGTAATCAGAATCAGGAAAGCTATGACTACAGATGCAAATAGCAGCTGTGCTTGCCCAGTTTTTCCTTAGCAAGTGTTCAAGATATTCCCTCTCACTTAGAAAAGTAGGGGAAGGAAGAAGAGACTTTTCACCCACCTCTCTCTAACGGGAATTATTTTTCTCCAATGCTAGGCATGCAAGAGGCTTCCATGAAGCTCACCGAGTCGCTGCATGAAGTCTATGAGCCTGACTGGTATGGGCGTGAAGATGTGAAAATGGTTGGCGAGGTGAGAGCCGGTCACAGCGCTTGCGAGGCCCAGCGTGGCTTCCCTGCGGGTCCCACCATGTCCTACTCACTCAGCTTATCCCCTCTCAGCACTTCATGGCCCTAATCAGGAGGGCACACCATGTACCCAGAAGGTGCTGTGCAGTTCCGCCATCCAGACTGATCCAAACTCATAGTGAGGAGTGAACATGATGATAAAACCACTTGGGAAAGCTGTGTGTTAAAGATTGTTTTTCTTCAACATAACAGCAGCACTTTTCTGTCCCTTACTAGACTTGTTAGCCCATTTCAGCTGGAGAATTGGCTCATGCCGTGGTTTTATGTACTGCCACTCCTTCCCCATCCCTCCTTGAAAGCAGGTACAGGAGCTGAGAGGAGCATCTGTTTCAGTGCACCACCCGCTGGTCCACTTGCCATCTGCAGGGCTGAGGACAGAGCTTGCTAGTGGAAACTTAACTAATGAAATACTTTATCCCAAGACATGTCTTAACACGTAAAACGCACTGTCTAGCCCAGGGCTCTCTGGCTCTGGGAAGCAAGAAAGTAGTTCCTGTTGCTTTGAGGAAGGCAGAATGGGATGTGACACTGGGTGAGTTCTTTAATCTTCTTTGGCTTCAGTTTCCTCATCTGCAAAGTGAGAGTATTAATTTTACCTCCTAATAACACACTGAACGCCTGTGTATTCATACCCTCGATCTAGTGCACAGTGCATGTGATTGTTACAGACATTAGGAATTCCGCTGTCTGGAGTTTTCTATGGCAAAACCAATACAGTGTTGTAAAGTAAAATGAAAAAAAAAAAAAAGAAATTAAAAAAATTAAAAAAACAAAACAAAACAAAGAGTGGTTGTTTGTCATGCCCACTTCACGGGAGCTTGTTGCTTCTCATGAGGCATGGAAGACGTAAGAGATGTGGCCTCCACAGCCCAGGGGAAGGTCTTGTAGGTAACATGCTGATCTTCTGTGCAGCCTTTGCAAAGATGGGTTAACAACTCATCTGGGCTGCTCCCTGAAAATTCTGACACTCCCGTATTGATCACAAATCATAGTCTTGTTTTGACTGTCATAGAAACAGAGATTATTATTTTTTTTAATGAATAAGAATCTTGTTAGCTCTGTTAACTTCTTTTGAAACCTTTCAGGATGTGAACTGGGCAAAATCAGCCTCCACACACCATTTTTCAATGCTGTTTTGAGTAATTACATCTTCTCACATTTCTTAAATATAAAGACACTGTTTCAACAGCATGTTTTAAAGGCTTAACTCATTTTGAAATTTCTGATTAGAGGTGTAACATTTAAAATTCATCATGAAAAGAAGACTTTTTAAGGGAATGATAGAAGCTTGCATAAATGGCTTTTCAGAACACTGTGTTACAGTTCTGTGTGTGGCAAATGCCACTATCTTGACCTTTATTCCTAAGGAAACAGCTGATATCCTACCTTGGTCCTGTGGCTGCCAGAATTTTGGGGATCTTCAGTTGCTGACCTAAATATGAGCTCTTTTGAAGGTGAAGCACCTGGCCCCGCATGTTCAGAGGGTCTGCTCAGATAGAATATAAGCCTTTTTGTATAATGGATTTAAATTTTTTGGTTGCATAAAGTCTTGAATAAGGATCTATAACAATTAGAACTGGGTTTTAAAGGGTGAAAAAGAAGAAGCAAATCAACCATTAAAAAGTGGTTTTCAAGAAGATAGACACTTCTCTCCCATAGCCGACACTGAAGGTTGGCAGCCCATGTGTGGTGGGGGAGCCCACGACCTTCAGGGGCCTGCCTTTGCATCCCTGGTGTCATCTCCACTTTCAAGTGACTGTCTGAGCTCTGGCTATCAGCACCCATTCCTGTCTTCCAGTAAGAGGAAGGAAGAAGCGTGGAGGACAGACCTCCCTTTAAGGACGTTACCTTCAAGTCCATCCTGTTGGCAGAATTTAGACTCATGGCTACACTAGCTTGCAGTGGAGACCGATAAATGTGGTCTGAGTCCTAGGAGGCCATGTGCCTGGCAGAAACTGGAGGTTCGGTTACTAAGGAGAAAGAAAGGGTAGATGGTGTCAGGAGACTCCAAATGTAGTGATGGGAAGAGTATAGTTATGTTCTTGCACACTTGCTATGTGCTTGTGATTCTGCGAGGCACTTTATGTTGTCAGTTTGTTGACTGGGTAAACTGAAACTCATTCTAAGGTCACAAAGCTGGGATATGTACCCTGTTCTGGTGAGGCAGCCTGGCGTCAGAGACAGATTGTGGGGTTCACATTCAAGGGTTGAACCCAGACTCTGTCATTTACCAGCTACATGACCTAGGCCAGGTTATATATCATCTCTGGGCTTCAGCATTCTCTTCTACATAAAGATAACAGGAAGACTTTCCTCATAAGAATATTGTGAGAATTAAATCACACACACACACACACACACACACACACACAGACAAGTAAAGTGTTTAACCAACTGCCTTGATGTCCTTGGGTTGCAGAGTCGGACACGACTGAGCAACTGATGCTTTCACTTGGGGGCTTCTTTGGTGGCTCAGATGGTAAAGAACCTGCCTGAAATGTAGGAGACCCAGGTGAGATCCGTGGGTTGGAAAGATCCCCTGGAAGAAGGGCGTGGCAACCCACTCCAGTATTCTTGGCTGGAGCATTCCATGGCCAGAGGAACCTGGCAGGCTGTAGTCCATGAGGTCACAAAGAGTCGGATGTATCTGAGCAACTATGACTTGACATAGTGACAGTAGTAGTCATAACAGTAATAATATCTGATAGTCACCGTGTTTATCATAACGGATACTCCATGCATGGTAGGGCCCTTTCCAGTATAACTATAAGTATTCTGCTGTCTGTGTGGACGCTTCAGCAATGGTTTGTTGTTTGTATGGAGTGGCTTCTAGTTTCATGGAGTGCTTCAGAAGCAAGCTCTTTTACTGGATTTCTTCTATTCTTAGCCCCAAAATCTATTTATAAGGATTTATAAGGGGTCTTCTGATGGAGAGGGAAATGGCAACCCACTCCAGTATTCTTGCCTGGAAAATCCCTTGGACAGAAAGGCCTGGCAGGCTACAGTCCGTGGGGTTGCCAAGAGTCAGACAGAACTTAGTGACTAAACCACCAGCACCAGGGGCCTTTTGAAGTTTCTGTTGAATATATTCTTTATTAATTCAGAAGCAGAAATACATTTTTAAATGAGCTGAGCCCTTAGGTAACCTATATATTCAGTATTATAAATTTAGAAATGATAGCCAAATTAAGGTATTTTTAAATAATACACATTCCTTCTACCATTTACTATCCAAGGAATTAGTACTTAACTGAATTTATAGTTTCAGGCTTTTTAGAAGTTGGTGAAAGGTATCCAATTAAAATAATTCTTCATTCATCCCTTTATTTCCTTTTTTCTTTCAGAAATGTGATGTGCTGTGGGAAGACTTCCATCAGAAATTAGTGGATGGGTCCTTGCTGACACTGGACACCTATCTGGGCCAATTTCCCGACATAAAGGTATTTTATTCTGTGTCTATAAAGGGAAGAATTTAATAGTTGCATGTACTTATTAAAAATGGGCAAGAGATAAGTGGAGTTAAAAGACCTCAAGCTGACATCAAAGACAGAAACTTTTTGCCTATTTAAGTGTAGGATTTTTATTCTGTTCCTATCAGTATAAAATGAAATATAGTTACAGAAATAACATTTTCTCCTTTAATGAACTGCTTCATCTTTTCTCTATAGAATTCTTTTTAATCATATATATATATATATATATATATATCTGGTTAAATCAGAGCTACTAAAAAATTTCAGTCTATGTTCAAACCTTTTTATTATATGGGACTTGACAAGAATTTCCATTAGGATAAACAAGGTCATGAGGAAAGGAGAAACTTTATGGCAAATGTGAAAGCAAAATCTGATCTTTGTTCTGTTCATAGCACACCTGCACATTCTTAAGATGTAAGCATTTCAAATACATTTGCATCTGGATCTAAAAATATCCTGTCTAAAACATTTGTCTTATTTGACAGTTGGATTCATTGAAAGGGAAATACACAAATGAAGGATTGAATATCACAGATTCAGAATTGACTCTCAAGGTAAAGATGGTTTTGAAGCCATCAGGCTTGTAGATAGCAAATGGTAGCTTTGATAATCAACCCTCCAGTTGTTTTCCCAGCTGAAAGAGGACTTCAAGGTAAGACAGCCACATGCTGCCTTTCCTGTAGATCGGAGAGCCGGAAACCACCATCCATGGCATTTGCAGTATCTTACTAGGTGACCTTTGATGTAAAGTTCCATTTTTACCTGGCTTTTTTTTTTTTTTTTTTTTTTTTAGCAGCTTACAACAATACCCATTTATTAGCTCACAGTCTGTAGAACAGAATTCCAGCCATGGTTGCCTAACCTTTATAGACATTGCCAAACACCAGGAAAATACCTGCAGTAATGTGAACTGGCTTTGCCATGAAACCTAGTGAAACTTCTTGGCTGAAATCAATGACGTTCATTTCCTTGGCCCTGCACAGAATGCCTAATGCTAGTTGGCTAATACTTCAGTGTGTTTTGGGGAAGCCAGAGGCACCAGACAAGAACCTAAGTGAATTGGACTAGATACACTAGCCTTGTTGACAAACTATCCCGGAGAACAAATCTAGATATCAATTCTCAGTGAAGTTATTATCATAGGCAGCAGAACAATTTATTGAGTCATTATATAACTACATCCTAATGAAAAGATTTTAAGTCAGTTTTTAAAATTTTCTGAGAATTAAAAAGTTTTTAAATAAATTTAAAAATTCTGTACACAGAGTGCATTTTGGGACATCTTCAGATACTTTGATAAGCATTGACATTTCATATTGGAATTTGCAGTGTTTATGGAGCAAAGATTCTCAGAATTATTATCACACTTTAGAATATTGTTTATTGGGTGGTAATTAATCTTCATGAAAATCAATTCCCAATAAGTCAGAAGGAGGTAAAAGAAAAGTTTGTCTTCCTATTGGAAAATTTCAAAGAACTTTGCAACTTGTCTAAATTATTCTGATAATATTTGATAATATGACTTTGATAAGCAAATGAAAATTGTGATTGCCTACAGAAGAATACATTCGAAAAGTTGTTGGGTTTCTTTCAGGATCAAAACTTAATGCCATCAAGAGAAGTGTGAAGCATTTATTTCTTATTTGTTATTTGCTATGGTACTGCCCAGCAAGTTATTTGGAAATTAGCCATTCTCTTTAGGAGTGTAAAATTCCCGAAGACAAATAGACACAGAACTACTTATGTTGAAACATAGATTAAAATAAACTCCTGATGGATTATTTTGGTGTATGTTTTCAGTTTGTTGAAACACTCAGTGGGATTTTTACTTTTCCTGGGGTCCATGTGGTAGAGGGGCAAGCATAAAGATGATCCTCCACTTACTGAAACATCTTTACATGAGAGGTCTGGGATCATTTTTTCAGCTGCATGCCCTAAAGATAAATGAAATATATTTCATGGTTTTACCTGCATCATGAAAAGAACCTACATAATCCCTCTGTTTCTGTGAAGTAATGTTTACACTATTAGAGCATACACTTAGGGTTTCAGCCAAGATAGAGAATTGCAAAAGCATTTCATATGATGAACAGAGAAGGGAACAGCAGTGTTTATCTTGGAAAAGAGAAAATTTGGAGTTGGAGAGTAGGTGGGAGATGGTTCTAGTGATTGAAAGACTTATCTTTTATGAAAATACACAGAAGTATGCATTTACCCAGTGGCTGGAAGTTAGAAGTGGATATAGACTCATAAAGTTTCATAAAGTGAGTATTGAGTTTTTATATAATGAATGGGTTATTGATGAAAAGGGGCTTATGATTAAAAATACAGTGGAGAATTTTCAAAGCTTGGCACACAGTTAACCTCCTTGACTCTTGTTAATATCAACAGGCTGTGTGTAACCTCAGGCAGATTTCCAAATATTTACTGCAACCCATCAGCAAAGACTATGAAGTACTAGTTATGAGGGGATGATGTTTGACTTTTCCAACTGTGATTGGCAGGGCACCTGGTGTTACAGTTTTTTATACAGCACTGACATCTAACATCAGTGTTGTAATAAGAGCCAGCTTGTCACTAACCCAGGCAGGCTTACAGCTGTGAGCTGTTACTGTAAAATGCAGTTTAGAGTTTATCTTGGCAGCCATGCCTGAGCCACTAAGCATATATCTAGAGCAGTGGGTCAAAATGAATTCCAATTTGGGAGTATTGTTGAAATTTTAAAAATTTCAGTAAATTATTTTCTTTGCTGCATAAGGTCAGTTCATAGTGGGAAATCTGAAGTACTTTTAAATAAACCATTTAGTTCAGCTAGTTATTGGGACTTCCCTGGTGGTTCAGTGGTTAAGACTTCACTTTCCAATGCAGGGGTACAAGTTCAATCCCTGGTTAGGGAGCTATGATCCCCACATGCCTTGTCAACAACAACAAAAAAAATAGAAGGACTCTTGTAGCATGTTCAAGAAAGACTTTTAAAAAATGGTCAGCATAAAAAATAATCTTTTTAAAAAGACAAAAAACACTATTAAACTAGTAAATTTATTTAATAAAACTTACTATTGGATGGTTAAGTAAGATTGTATCATTTTCTAAGTAAAAGCTATGGTGTGTTAACTCTACCCTTACTTAGGAGATGAGGTTTTCCAAATATCAAATAGGTAAGGAAATAAGATAGGCTCTACAAACACAAAAATATATGCATCAAAATGAGTGATGGCCTTCAAAATAATAACTTCTACCACAGTAAGCTGAACTCTGTAATTGACTTTTCAGTTACACAAGAAAATGACTCACATTATTTACTTCACTTCTTGTTTGTGAACAAAAAATAAGATGATCCAGTGTACCTTCCCAGGCTTGGAAGTAATTGAATTTTAACTCTTTTCAAAAATCAAATTTGTCTTTGAAGAGTCAAGCTTTGCTTCTTGGAAGATATTAAAGGAAACTCCCTGCTCCCACCCCACCCAAGTCCACCAAGCAGAGTTCTGTAAGAGTTTCCATAGCGTCACACAAGGCTACTGCCTCGAAGGTCAGTGATTCCTGGGAGGTAACAGATACTTGCTAAAAATAATGAGCTTTGTCACCTTATCAGACACTTCTCTCTGCTCTGCCTGGACTAATTCATCGCATATTTTAAGTGAATGTGGTATATCAGCCAAATTTTTCGGTAACACCAGTTGGAAGTGGTCTGTGCAGAGAGTCGAGTAAAAGGACTTGAAAGCATCTAAATGATAGTAACTGCCTCATGCTGCCTGTCACCTCTCCTGAAGGGAGCATGGAGGAGCAGCACAGCAGGACAGACAGCATCTGATGACAGAGTCTGTCACAGAAACCTGGGCACTGCTGGAAGAGTACTAACCCAGAGTTAGGAGCAGGGAATGAGTGAGGGAAGTGAGGGCACAAAGGTTCAAAATATACAAAGGTTCCAGTGGTTAAGAACCCACCTTTCAATGCTGGAGATGCAGGTTCAATCCCTGGTCTGGGACCTAAGATCCCACATACCACGAGGCAACTAAGTCCATGCTCTGCAAACTGCACGGCCCACATGCTCCCACATGTCACAATGAAGATCCTGCATGCCACAACTAAGATCTGATGCAGCCATAAATAAAGAAATAAAGATTAAGAAAAACTTATTTTAAAGTCAAAAATTAAAAAAAAAAACACAAAATCTTATTTGCCCTAAAAAAAAAAAAATCATTTCTGATACTATTTCTTTGACAGCTCCACTTGGTATTACAATTCTTATGTGGCAGTGAGTTCCCCCAAATGTTGTTTGTCTTAAAAAAAAAAAAAATGACAAGCACTCAGCCAGGGCTCCAGAATCCAAATGTTCAGGGTTCTGGAATCTATTCTCACTGTGAGGGAAACCCATCCTAGTAATGTGAAAGTCCTAGGCCCTGGGAATCTCCTCTGTTCCAAGCCAACCAGGACAGTTGGTCACCTGCCAGATGGATTCCTCATTTAATACACTGGGCTGGTTGGGGAGGAGGAAATTTCCCTCCGTCCCTCTTGAATTCATGTGGCTGGACTTAAAATTAATGGAAAAAAAGAAACAAATTTAAACTCATGCCCATGGAAAATCCATAGAATGAGACCGAAGAAGTAGCCGACGTAGGCAGACTTTATACTGTTTTCTCTTTGGCTACACTGGGTCTTCGTTGCTGTACCCAGGCTTTTTCTAGCTGTGGTCGCTAAGCCATGTCCACCTCTTAGCAACCCCATGGACTGAAATCCACCAGGTTCCTCTGCCCATGGGAATTCCCAGGCAAGAATTTTGGAGCAGACTGCCACTTTCTTCTGTAGAAGGATCTTCCCCACCCAAGGAACAAATCTGTGTCTCCTGCTTGGCAGGAGATTCTTTACTGCTGAGCCACCTGGGAACCCCCCCTAATTGCAGTGGCAGGGGCTACTTTCCCTTGCTTTGTGCAGCCTTCTCATTGCAGTAGCTTCTCTTGTTGGGGAGCACAGACTCTAGGTGCACGAGCTTCAGGAGCTGCAGCATACAGGCTCACACCATACATGGCTCATGAGTTTGAGAGTGTGGGCTCAGTAGCTGTGGCACACAGGCTTATTTGCCCCACAGCATGTGGAATCTTCCTGGACCAGGGATCAAAACCATGTCCCCTGCACTGGCAGGCGGATTCTTAATCATTGGACCACCACTGGAAGGACTGGTGCTGAAGCTGAAGCTTCAATACTGTGGGCACCTGATGCGAAGAACAGACTCATTGGAAAAGACCATGATGCTTGGAAATACTGAGAGCAAAAGGAGAAGCGGGTGACAAAGGATGAGATGGTTGGATGGCATCACTGACTCAGTGGACGTGTGTGTGTGTGTGTGTGTGTGTGTGTGCAAGTTACTAGCTTAGTCATGTCTGACTCTTAGCAGCCCCATGGACTATAGCCTGCCAGGCTCCTCTGTCCATGGAATTTTCCAGGTAAGAATACTGGAGTGGGTTGCCATTTCCTTCTGCAGGGGATCTTCCTAAACCCACATCTCCTGCACTGCAGGCAGATTCTTTACCATTCGAGTTTGAGCAAACTCCAAGAGATAGTGGAGGACTGGACTGGAAGCCTGGTGTGCTGCAGTTCGTGGGGTTACAAAGAGTTGGACACAACTTAGTAACTGAACAACAAAACCCAGGGAAGTCCATATTTTATACTTTTTAGACAAACTTTTTTGTGAGGAATTGACAGGACAAAGAAACGCAAGTTCTGGGTGCCCAATTTGTGAAGAATCAAAACAGAGTTTTGGCTTGGGGTAGTAAGCTAAAGAAGAAGTGAAGGTTTGTTTACATAGGCTTCTCAGTGCCAATTCCCTATCTCTGGTGATAAGGTGTCCTTGTATCCACAGATGCAGGGAGTGTACTTTTCACAAGAAGAGATTTATTTCTGGCTTTCAGGAAGACAGAAGGTTCATTATGGCCTTCTTCAATTGGCCATAACTTTGATTCAAAATAAATAATATGCCATCGAGGCATATTTTTGGGGTGGCCTACCCAACAGGCTTCTTGTTCCACTGTTCCCAGACCTCATGTGGGCCTGCTCCAGAGAAACTGCTGCCTCCCAGAATGTGCAGAGTGGCTCCTTCTAGATCAGGGAAGGGACAGCATGGGACGGTTGGGTCACTGGGAACAGAAGAGACCAAGAGGCCAAGGAGGAGGGGTTCCCGAGGAACCTCAACTGTTGGAAACTTGGATCTAGGACTCTCATTTTTTATCTGGTGTCTCTATGTGTTTCTGAGTAAACAATGAGGATGAAATAGTACTTGGTATCAGGGCAAACCTTCAACATTTACAATGTTTGAAGATAGGGAAGAACTACCAAAGGGAAGACTGCCTGAAACATTCCTTGAGAGTAAGCAGAATGTGAGTTATTAAAATATAAATAACAAAGAGGAATATATAACTTTGTTGGTCAGTATAAAACAGTTGTAATAATTACAGTAATTTATATCTAATGACCATGTAGCATAGTGATTATGAGGCATTACTGTGTCATGTAAATCATACACAAAGATTGTTGTGATTAGGGTACTAAATTCTGCTCAGTCATGTGTGCACTGGTGGCCAGCTTAAAACCATTAAAAGTAATTTAGGTTGGCTTAGTCTGGTTTTTTTGCTTCAGGGAATACGGAGAGTGAAATAGTAGGTGAACTTGTTTCATTTGATTCAGCGAGGACCAATATAAAGATACTTAAAAAATTTTTAACGCCATCTTTATTTGTAAAAGAATTCTGGGAAAAAGTCAAAGCACTTTGTAGATTTTAATCTAATCAATCCTCACAATAACCCCAGGAGGGAGTTCTTACACAACGGCTTTCTTTGTTTAAAACCACCAGTTGTCAGAGGCCACAAAAGAGTCCCTTTGTCTGCCATTGCGTCTTTGTCCCAGTTTAATTCATAAATGTTGTAACATTCTTTGAAATGAGTCTAGTATAAATACAAACTACTAGCATATTAATAACCTCTAGTCATTATGAGACATATTGACCTCCCCAGTAAGAATTTCTTACAAATGACTTTACACACTAGCTTAACAACATAGAAATATTGTTAGAAAGGAATTTAAAGTCATGGATGAACTCTCTATAACAAAACTATTTTCATCTATTAATTCCATGTATTTACAGTGTTTCTGCTCTGAGTATAATATCAGCTACTAAGGGCACACAGAGCCTAGGAGAGAAATAAAGTAACTGTAATAGTGAAATATATGTGGTGGTGATCAAGAGGTCTAAGTAAGTCAAAACATGTTTAATAAACCAAAAATGGAGTGTAGCAATCCTAAGAAGCCTATCGGATGACCAGCATTCGCCTGTACCCTTGGTTTGCAATTTAATTTAGATGGTGTGGTCTTTAATAGTTCTCACTAGCAAAGTAGGTTAAGTGGATGTTTCACATTCAAAATCTCATTGGATTCTTACAGTGTTGCTATGAAACAGGTAGGACAAATTTTATTTCCTACTATTAACACACAAGAAAATGAGCTTAGCAGTAGTACACTGCTAGAAATCACAATGAATAGATGGCAAAATTAGAAGCTGAAACCAAGTTTTCCAAATTCCGCCCTCATCTTCAAGTTCCCCCAGCCCAGCCATAACCTCCAAACTCCGGGACTGATGTGATTAGTTCTTTTTATATAATTTTTTTAAGTTGATATGTTGCATTTTTATTTTTATTCAGTTCAAGAAAAAAAATTTTTTTTTTTTTTTTTGGCAGAGCAGCATGCAGGCTCTTAGTTCCCCAACCAGGGATCAAATCTGAGTCCTCTTGCAGTGGAAGGGCAGAGTGGTGAGCCTCAACTACTGGATTAGAGGGAAATCCTATGCTTAGTTCTTAAATTACTGTCCCAGCTGGGACCTCCTATTCCCTTTTATTTCAGCCAGACATGATTAGAGAAATCCATAGGAATATTTAATTAAATTTTTTTTATTTTTATTTATTTTATAATACCGTATTGGTTTTGCCATACATCAACATGAATCTGCCACGGGTGTACATGAGTTCCCAATCCTGAACCCCCCTGCCCCCTCCCTCCCCATACCATCTCTCTCGGTCATCCCAGTGCACCAGCCCCAAGCGTCCTATATCCTGCATCAAACCTAGACTGGCGATTCGTTTCTTACATGATATTATACATGTTTCAATGCCATTCTCCCAAATCATCCCACCCTCTCCCTCTCCCACAGAGTCCAAAAGACTGTTCTATACATCTGTGTCTCTTTTGCTGTCT
>SJYX01018046.1:194876-211416 GCA_006410675.1 Oreotragus oreotragus | reverse complement strand
ATGTGTATAAGAGACAGACTCCATTGTGTATATGTACCACAGCTTTTTTATCCATTCATCAAAGATATGAAAACTACGAACTTGTTTGAAAGTAGGTTTGGCTCACAGGTTGGTGAAATGGTAGATGGTCTCTAGTGCCAGAGATCTTATCTCTTCCCTGGCCAAGAAGACAACTGTCTGTCCCCAGGTATTCTATTTCTGGTATTTCTTCTCCCTGGAGGAGAGGTTAAACTGAATCTCCAGCCACTGTGTTACTGAGTAATCTATGGAAAGACAAAAGCATTATCTTCACCAGAGTTGTATATCACATCACTAACTCTTGTTCATACCTATCCAACAGCTTTCATCCCCTCCTAAAAAAGGTAAGGGAACACATTCCAAAAACATCCTATAGGAACTTCCTACAGCCACATACTCCAACAGACAAAGAGTTCTCAGGATGGGTATATGCAGCATTTGAACCTGTCAGCTAAGTAGATGAAGCACCTTTTCTACATCTCAATTAAAAAACAAAAACAAAAACCTTTTCCCCCTTCCATTCCCAAACAGATTTCACCGGACAATGCAGAGGTCTCAAATTGTTGGCAAATCTTTGATGTATGAAACAGAGATCTCTCCTAACATATCCCAAGAAGTCTAGATATTTTTATGCAGATTATTCCATTTTTGTGCAGAAAGAAACCAAGAGGGACAGTGTAGAGTGATAGTTAAGAGCTTGAGCTCTGAAACCAAACTGATCTGGAATTGAGCTCCTGCTCTGTTTGCAGCACGACTCTGGCCAAATTACCTAATCTCCCTGAGATTCCATGTCTCCATCTACTTAAAAAATACTAATCACTGGCATTGATAGAGTACTTACTATGTGCTAGGAACTAAGTATGCTAAGTTTTATATGCTCTATATGCATTAATCCTTATTAAGCCCTGTGAAGCAGGTATGATTATCACTCCTACTTCATAGGTAAGAAAATTGAAGCACGAAGAGGCTAAACAGTTCGCCAGAGATTATATGACTCTAAGTGGTAAAACCAGGATGCAAACACAAGCAGTCTGACTCCCACATCCATGCTTTGTATCACTAGTGACTGTATCCTAATGATGCTGTAAGGATTAAATGAACTCAGGTAAATCAGATCCCTTGCCTAGTGCCTGGCACAAAAACAAGCCTTAAGTAAATGTTAGCTGTAGTATTATTTTTAGCACTGTCATTTGTTCCAAGAGATATCTGGGCCAGAAAACAGGTTTTGACATAGGATATTTTGCATCTGTTCCAGTTAACTGCCCTGAGATATGTGTTCTGAAATCGAATTGACCGGTCTCTGCTATTACCTAAACCATCTGTATGGTATAGGTTACCTGGTTAAGAAATAGGCTAAATGGTTAACAACTTTTTCCATTTGCCCAGGCAAAGTATTAAGAAGTATTAACTCTCATATAAAAGAATGGCATACTGACCAAGAGCTAGAATACTTGCAGGAAGCACTCCGCTTATAAATGGGTTGTATTTCAAAAGCTGACTTATCTATTGTTATAAACTCTGAATATGTAGATATAAGGTTGAAAATTGTAGTTACCTTCCAAGACTATTCACAGAAATCTATTTATTTAGCCCCCTTTAAAGTTCAATGATAGAAATCATGCCACTAACTCAAGGCAGGCCTAGGAACAAGAGTCCATGTGATAAAAGAATAAGAAAGGTGTCTTTTCTGGAACAGAGAAAAGCTGGAACAGAGGAAAGTTGATATCGACTATATTAGTCATCTATTGCTGTGTAACAACTTACCCCAAAACTTACCATATTTTAGCTCTTCCCAACAAAGTTTACTGTAAATATCAAAAACAAACAAAACACATGCTCTTGCCTCACCTTGTTTTTAAAAACGTCTATCTCCATTCCTTAATGGAATCTCATTTGCAAAATTTTTATTAAAGAGTGATCACATTCCTGAAATACTTTATTCATTTGTTATTTCTCATTAGTAAGATTTCAGGCAATATAACAAACTAAAAGTACTAACAACAAACAAACTACTCCCAATCTGGATGGATTAATATTAGAATTAAGGGAGCAACCTTCAGGAAAATTTCTTCCTTCTGTTGATAACGACCAAGGTTCCCTGGTTATTAAATACTCTGGGTCTAGGGAACTGGGGGATCGCTAATCCAGTTTTCCTAACCTGACTCCCATGACTGCAGCTCTGTAGGAATATCATGGGCATTCAAAGGTGAGTTGAACCTGAGACATGCAAGATTCTAAAGTGTCACCTGGATCTTCAGAGGAAAATGATGTTTATATGACTTTTTATTGTATTTTCTGAAACTTAAAATGTGGTAATTCATATAGATTGTTGTTAAAATACATTTATAAACACTAGATTAATGGGAGTTTGCACTACAATTCAAGTCCAAGTAGAAGCTAGGGTCTTGATCTGTGAGTTCTCCTAACAGTGCTATTGTTTTAATATTATTTTAGTCTGAAATCCATTTGAGAATATGATGAAGGCTAACAGACTTACTCAAGAAAATACATATACCCACAAAATTTTGCATATAGTTTTAAGGCCTCCAAATCCCCTAAGACTCACCTGGGGAATCGCTAGAGAAGCAGAAGGTAGGGCTTATTGTCATTTCATTTTGTCATTAAAATTAGATCTAAATTAGAAGCTACTACTAAAAACTTAATTCTTTTTAAACCTGGTTATTAAATAGAATCAACAGCCAGTACAGATTCTTTTACAGTTAAGTTTGCCACTTACAAACGAATTCCATTCTGGGAGCATGTTTGCAAGTACAATTTGTTCCAACAAAGTTAGCCTAGGTACCTAACTAACACAATGGGCTCTATAGTTACTGTACTGTAATAGGTTTATAATACTTCATAATACTTTTTACACAAATAATGCATAAAAATATATTTTTAATCTTATAGTACCTTGTAAAGTACAGTAGTACAGTACGACAGCTGGCATACAGGGGTTGGCACTGAGTGAACATGCAAGAAGAGTTACTGACTGGAGGGAGAGGAGGTGGGAGCTGATAGTGCTGAAGGATTGTCAGCAACAGGAGATGGAGGGCAAACTAATTTCACTCACACCTGACATTAATGGCACAGGTTCTGATTCCTTGCTGGATTCAAGTCTATCTACATTCTTGGGGAAAAAAGAAAAAGATCCAATGATGTCTGGGTAGTACTATATACCAGCTACATCACTGCTGCTTTTAAACTTGCTTCCAGACATCTTGAGCTTAAAATAAAGATACTCTATATAGTATGTGTATAGTAAAGTACACAAAAGCACAACCACTTGTAAAGCATGCACATATATGATAATGTATGGCAGACACGTGAACTAACCTATGTGATTAGATGGTGGGAAAGCATGGAAAGCATGTTCACATCTTTGAAGGTTCACATCTTTGACCGGTCACAACTTGAAGGTTGGTATGTAGGGGACTCACCGCACTATATATAGCTCCTGTGCTTGGGTTTAGTCCATACTGTAAATACCTTGGCGGCAAAAGGAACCTGATAGGGAGCACACAGATAACACATATTTGCTGATAAACAACAGTAAATATAATGCAGGACACTGAACTGCTTACGACCACAAGCCTTGCCCTCTCCAAGCTGATCTGACTGTGCAGCAAACTTCGCTAACCTGCCGGAGAGGCAGCAACTCTAATGGCAGGAAAGCTGCTCAATTTAGCAAGAAAGGGTTACATTTTCCTGTCGCCAAGCATCCGAAACCCAGATCTCAATCAAAGATTCTCTAGGCCGTCCTTCAGTGGAGCGAACTCCCGGCAGCAACGCCCAACCTCGGGTGGGCGGGACCGTAGAAATCTACCCACTTAGCCCGAGGACTCCAGCTCCCTCCGACCCGGCCTCGCGGCCTCGGGAAGTGGAGAGCCGGGTGAGGGGCGGGGGCCGCGGCGCGCGCCCCTGCCCTGCCCCGCCCCTCGTGTGAGCCTCTGCCGGGCGCGCCAGGCCTGCGTGTCCCCGCGCCCACCCCTCCCTGGCGCGGCTCGTCCGCGGCCGCTCCAGCGCACGCGCGCGGCTTCGCGCAGGGCGGGGAGAGGCGGCGGCCGCGGGCGCCCGGCCCCGAACCTGTCAGACTCGGGAACCCGGCCTGGAGCGGCGGGCGCTGCAGGCTCGAGGACCGCCCCGTTCCTTCGCGGCCCCGGGCCGAGATGCGCGAGCCGGCCCGGCGGAGCCGGCCGGGGCGGGGAGATGAGCGGCGGCCCGGCAGCGGCAGCGGCACCCCAGGTAGAGCGCTGCCCGCTTTCGGAGCTCCGGCACCCCCGCCGCCCCGGGCTTCGGAACTTGTGAGCTCTGTCGGGCCGCCTTTAATTTATAATGTGTTTCGCTTCCCACAGAATGAGGAGGGACGCGCCGCAGTGCCACTGGGAACTGGCTTTCGAGTGAAGTAGGAGTCGCCGGCCGTCCGCCTGCACCCAGCCGCTCGGCGCCGCGGCCGCTCAGCCAGTGCTATGGCCGGATCCGGCGCGTGGAAGCGCCTCAAATCAATGCTGAGGAAGGATGATGCGCCGCTGTTCTTAAATGACACCAGCACCTTTGACTTCTCGGACGAGGTGGGCGACGAGGGGCTTTCTCGGTTTAACAAACTTCGAGTTGTGGTGGCCGACGATGGTTCCGAAGCCCCGGAAAGGCCTGCTAACGGGGCGCACTCGGCCCTCCAGGCCGACGATGACTCCTTGCTGGACCAGGACTTACCTTTGGCCAACAGTCAGCTGAGTTTGAAGGCGGACCCCTGTGACAACTGCAGCAAGCAGAGAGAGTTGTTGAAGCAGAGAAAGGTGAAAACCAGATTGACCATTGCTGCCGTTCTTTACTTGCTTTTCATGATTGGAGAGCTTGTAGGTGAGTTGTTTTGCCAACTCACTTTCCAACTACCTTGCCTACTGCTTTGGGGTTTAAACTTGCTTTTTAGGAAGCTTGTTATTTATCAAGATACTGATCTGGTGAGGTGCCGATGCCTCACAAACTGCAGATCAGCCTAGGTACAACATAAACTTCCAAAGATAACTTCTGACATTTTCTAGTTCTCTGAACACCACATCATCTACTGTAAAGTTAAGGACATTTTCTTCATTATGTATCATGTAACTTCCTGTTTCAGAAAAAAAAAAATCTGATAAAACACTAGGTTAATTTTTGCAATGTTTAAAATAGTAAATGATTCTAAAATTACTTAGAAAAATAACGTTTTACTATGTGAAGGGACCTTACTGAACACCTGCTCCACCTTTTTTAATAGTTCTGAGGGCACAGAGGTTAAATAGATTATGAGGACACTTAAGTAAGTGAAGATCTACCGTCCCATTGTCTTGATTTTTTTTTCCTCTGCCATTGAATTTAGTGATTGTTTACTATTTCCTTTTGTATTTATATCCAGGAAACTTGCATAGGTAAATACTACTAACTAACCTCAAAGTTTTTCATTTTAAGGAGGATCTGAAAGTCAGACGTCTTCCCCAGATTTTATGAATTTGGCTTTTTCACTTTTCAATTATTCAAGTAATGCAGTTTTACTATACAATACATTCTCCATTTAGAGATTAATTTCAGAGTCACATTAGTATAACTGCTAACTTCTCTAAGTGATCATTGATAAAGTAACATTAAAGAAAGGAGATTATTCTCCTATGTTCTCCTTTTTTGTATTTTGCCACGCCCTGGGGCTTCTGGGATCTTAGTTCCTGGACCAGGGACTGAACTTCTGAGGTAATCCAAACCACTGGACTGCCAGGGAATTCCCTCCTGTGTTCTCTTAATGAAGAACCATGATGAGAACAGAGAAAGCCATCTAGATTTAAGATGCTGGCTGGGGGTTATGTGCAGAAAAATTATGTACATTTCCTAAGTTGTTTCATACCACTCCTCCCCAGTGCTCACTTCACCCATGCTAACCTTCTTTCTCCCTTTGACTCACAAAGCTCTTTTCCTGCCCATAACACCTTCAAACTGACTGGCCCCTCTACATTAGTGGCTTTCAAACTTTTTTGATCTCACTGTAGTTAAGATACACGCTTAAATAGTGACCTATGTAGGCATGCATGCATACATAGGTATGTTCAGACACATACACATATGTATAAATATACGTATAATTAAAACAAAAGTTGCACGTCATGTGATGTGTTCTGTTTTTTCAATTATGGTCCAGCCCATTGATTTCATGGTCTATGAATGGGTCACAGCCCACAATTTGAAAAACACAACTTTGTATAGACTGCCTTTTCCCAAAACATTCTAGGATGACTTCTTGTAATTATGTCTCATCTCAAAAGATACCTCTTAGAGACCTTTCTGACTGCCTGTAGATCTTTTTTGCCCTGTTCCTTCCCCCACTTTAAAAGCCCTCAGACTATCTTGCTTGTATATTCACTTGTTTAGGATCAGTGTCCACAGAAATATAAGCTCAGTTACCAGCACACAGCACAATGACTAGCAAAGAGTATACATTCAATACATTTTTAATTAGTAATTACTGTTTAAGAATTATGTTTACACTGTAAAGAAAGGAGTAGAAGCTGAGATCAGATAAGCTATGCTCTCAGAGTGAGTCAGTGATGCCCAAATTCACATGAATATGGAGTCATTCAGTTAATATTTAATATTTGAGGTTAAATCACATTTAATCACAATTTCCCCCTTAAAATTAGAGTTTACACCTATTAAAAATTACTAGGAAATAATTGCCCTGACATTTTTAAAGTCTCTTACTTGGTAAATGATGTTTTGCAAAAGCTACAATAAGCATTTCTTTTCAAATACTAACTTGATTTTCAAGTATGAAAATCTTGTCAAACACTGTAGAGGTGCTAGTACTTATAATAGACATTAACAATATTATTCAGAATGTTACATAGAATTAAATTATAAACAGTAGAGCATTTATTGGGGAAGGCAATGGCACCCCACCCCAGTACTCTTGCCTGGAAAATCCAATGGACGGAGTAGCCTGGTGGGCTGCAGTCCATGGGGTCGCTAACAGTCGGACAGACTGAGCGACTTCACTTTCACTTTTCTCTTTCATGCATTGGAGAAGGAAATGGCAACCCACTCCAGTATTCTTGCCTGGAGAATCCCAGGGATGGGGGAGCCTGGTGGGCTGCCGTCTATGGGGTCACACAGAGTCGGACACGACTGAAGTGACTTAGCAGCAGCNGCACTCCAGTGTTCTTGCCTGGAGAATCCCAGGGATGGGGGAGCCTGGTGGGTGCCGTCTACGGGGTCGCGCAGAGTCGGACACGACTGAAGTGACTCAGCAGCAGCAGCAGCAGCCTTCCTCTGTGTGGTTGTGTTAGTCGCTCAGTTGTGTCCGACTCGTTGCGACCTCATGGGCTGTAACCCACCGGGCTCCTCTGTCCATGGGATTCTCCAGGCAAGAGTACTGGAGTGGGGAGGCATTCCCTTCTCCAGGGGGTCTTCCCGACCCAGGAATCGAACTCAGGTCTCTTGCATTATCGAGGAATTCTTTACCATCTAAGCTATCAGGGAAGCCCCTCTAGAATATAGCCTGTTCCATACAAGTTATACCAAATTGTCTACCATCTTCTGTATTTACCTTTTCTTGTGTGCTTGTCTGGACTTTGCAGATAGCCTATATATTTTTTTAAAGCAGCTTCCCGCCTCACACTTGCTCAGAATCTTCCACAGCAATAACTCTGCTGAGTACACAGTAAGCACCTAATAAACAGCTTCTGACTAACAGTTTACCCTCAGTTCCTGACAACTATCAAGAGCTTAGATTTGTGCTTTTCTCTTTTCTCATTTAAAATTTAACAGGTGACACAGCACCAGTTCATTCTACAGAGGAGCGAAGGTGGCTGCTGATGTTCTATTCATTCTCACAGAACTCCAAAATACTGAAAACATTTATCTCTGTGCTTTACTTTACAAAGGTAAATAGATACCTCATTACACTGTTAAGCCATTACTGAATAACGACACAGTTTATGCTTGAATTTGCAAACAAAAATTGAGAAGTCAAGTGAATTTTTAAATAACCAGAGGAAGCAAATGCACTTTAAAAGAAAGTAAATGAAACTTTAAAACTGAAGAAAGCAAATGAATTTTTTTTTAATGGAATACCCAGATATGGCAGTAGGCATTTGTTGATGCCTACCCAGGATCCTTCCACTTTTTTTTTCAGTTGATTTAAATACACAGTTTTAATGGATGCTATGGTTGAAATCTTCCACTTTTTTGAAAAGCATTCTGGTTTCCTCTTAGAATATCTAAGAGATACTCTAGATATCTGTGTCTTTCTGACACAGTTCACGTAATTCCAACAAAATTGAACTTCTCATCATCTAGCTCCAGGAAGAGTATCAGATGACTTAAGACAATCAACACATTTCATTCTCTTACATATAAGTAGGGTCAAGTGTGGGCAAGGGAGTTAAGATGGCCCAGTCAGACTCAGGATTGTCTTATGGAAAGCTGGAGCAGAGTTCCCTTATTTTAACCCTGAGCAAGAAAATGCCTGGATCTAATCTTAGGTCCACAAGGAAACCCAGTCTAGAATAAAGCTGCAATCACAGCAAAGAGAAAGAGTGAATCTGAGCTCTTGGCTATGACTACCTGGCAGGGGGAAGTGGGGGGAAACAACAAAAATAATTTAGTGCTGGAGCTGAGCATTTATCTGTGTCAACACTGTGGGCTTCCCAAGTGGCACAGTGGTAAAGAATCTGCCCGCCAATACAGGAGGTTCAAGAGATGCTGGTTTGATTCCTGGACCAGGAAGATCCCTGGAGTAGGAAATGGCACCCCACTCCAGTATTCTTGCCTGGGAAATTCCATGGACAGAGGAACCTGGCGGGCTACAGTCCACGGGATCACAAAGAGTTGAATGTGATTGAGCAGCAGGCATGGCATGGCTGCATTTGAACATTGTACTCATGAAAACTAAGAAAGTCTCTTTTTTATTTACCCAAATATGAGGCAAGTTTTTTCTTGTTTGCAATTGAAGGCATCCTAGTTGATAAGACATCTATACTAAAATAAAGCTTATATTGCCATTAGTTTAAAATAAAGCATATTCCAGGAAATCTGGAGTATTACAAAGTATATCACAGAAATAGAAAATTAATAGGGATGCAATCTACAACAAGATGACTATCGCTAACACTACTGTATGGTATACAGGAAGCTGTTAAGAGAGTAAATTGTAGGAGTTCTCATCACAAGGAGAAAAATTTTATTTTCTTTCTTATTCTTTTTATCATGTCTATATGAAAAGGTGAATGTCAGCTGAAACTATGTGCTAACTATTCAAAAGACATGTAAATCAAACCATCACACTATACACCTTAAGCTTATGTGATCAATAAAACTGAAACATCTTTTCAATAAAACTGAAAAAATAAAAATATAATTAGACTTTTAAGAATGAGGTTAAACTACAAAAAGGCAAATGGATCATTTTCAGTAAGGAAATAAATTTGCTCTTGCAAGCAATAAGATTTAAAATATTTCTGTGTGAATGGCAAATACAAACTAAGGTATTCAGTGGTAGGTTTCCTCCCATTACTGTTTTTGCACATATAAATGCTAACTTTTCTTTAAATTATTGATAGAAATGGCACATTTCTGTATCCCTGGATTAAATGTTTTCTCACTAATCACATAAAATTTATATAACAATCTATATAAATGCTTTTATGTTGCATGTGTAGTAAATTATTTTAATGATAAAAACTAAAATTAAATTTGCAGGTGTTTTAGTAGAACTAATCTCTATAGAAGTAATAAAAATGCCTAGACATCAAAGATGAAAATTTAACATAAAGTTACTTAATATTTGAATACTGAAATTGAGTGGAAATTAATTATCGGATACATAGGCTTTAAGTACACTTTTCTAGATGTTCAAATTGCTGAATAACATAGATTATTAGGTTCAGAACTTTAACTTGTAATACAATTTACTTGGTATATGGAGCAGGTGCTTTTAAAAAATGTGCATTTTGGGGCAGCTTCATAATGACCCAAAACCTTTGAAGCAAGAAGAAATGTGTCACCTCCAAAAGCAAAAATATCAACTATTGGACAGGTCCATGACATTGAGAAAATTAAGACAATAACAATCACTGGAGGGTGCTTTTATTTTCTTTCAGCAGAATAAAATCCCTAAAACTGAAACTGTTATTTTGAATTAAGCTATGCATGCACGCTAAGTTGCTTCAGTCGCATCCGACTCTTTGCAACCCTACAATCCTATGGACCATAGCTCAGCCAGGCTCCTCTGTCCATGGGTTTCTCCAGGCAAGATTACTAGAGTGGGTTGTTGCCATGCCCTTCTTCAGGGGACCTTCCTGATCCAGGGATCGAATCCACGTCTCTAACTTCTCCTTCATTGGCAGAGGGGGTTATTTACCCCTAGTGCCACCTGGGAAGCCCTGGATTAAGCTGTGAAAAGTTAAAGCATTAGTCTTGGTCACGTCCAGCTCTTTGCAACCCCATGGACTATAGCCGGCCAGGTTCCTGTGTCCATGGAATTCTCCAGTCAAGGAAAGTGAAGTGGGTAGCCATTCCCTCCTTCAGCGTATTCTCCCACCCAGGGATCAAGCCTCGGTCTCCACACTGCAGGCAGATTCTTTACCGTCTGAACCACCAGGGAAGCCCCAAATTAAGCTATAGTACTAACTTAATGGGTTATTGTTTTATTTTTTTGAGGCTGATTAAATTTAATAAGGATCAAAGAATATTGACTCACCAGATTAAAATACTCAAAATAAGTATAATGGGAGTAATAAGTACTTCTCTTGCACATTATACAAAAATATTAAATTAATAGTTACTAAAGAGTTTTCTTATTTCTCCTCAGCTGCCTTTGAGAAAATAAATGCTGCTCTAAGTCTTTAAAAATACACCTAACATCGGAACAATATATGATTCATTTAGACCAACAAATGTAAAGCCATATTTCTTATAATCCTGTCAACAGCTGCATCTAGGAAACTTAGTTTTGTTAATAAATATAGAATGCAATCAAATAGCATTTTTTTAATCACCTGAGACACGTATCCAAAAAGTTTAAATATTTAATGAAAATGACATCATTGCTTCCCTCAGTAATGTCAGTCACTTTTTGCCATTTAATAATTAAAGTACTTTGCAAGCTAATATAAAAATTAAACCATATAGTTGAGAACATGCAGACATCCAACCCCATTGAGTTTCAAACATTTTTTTTCTTAATTTTCCCAAGTAGAAGTTTCTTTTTCTTTGTTTCTAAAATATTTGCTATAAGTTTTCTTAGCCACTCCATAGTGGTCAGACTTACACTGCAATTGTTACCTCTTGTCCAATGTTAACAATTTTATACAAATTGTTACATAAGTAACAATTTATATAAATATAAATAACATCTCATAACATCTCATTTTCTTTGATATAAATAACATCTCATCTTGTATCATATTAGACATATTATACCAATGGAAATTAGAACAAAACTCTGCAATATAAACAGCTTCGGTAATATTTGAATAACAGAGTAGTAGGCACCCCACTCCAGTACTCTTGCCTGGAAAATCCCATGGACGGAGGAGCCTGGTAGGCTGCAGTCCATGGGGTCGCCAACAGTCGGACACAACTGAGCGACTTCACTTTGACTTTTCACTTTCAGGCATTGGAGAAGGAGATGGCACCTCACTCCAGTGTTCTTGCCTGGAGAATCCCAGGGACGGGGGAGCCTGATGGGCTGCTGTCTATGGGGTCGCATAGAGTCGGACATGACTGAAGTGACTTAGCAGCAGCAGCAGGACAATAAAAGCCTTAATACAGAGCTCTTTCCTTACTAAGTATGGGGTTTTATCTGTGTTGATTTACCTTTATCTAAGCTCTCTTAAAAGCTGCCACGGAGTTAGAGCAGACAGTGCTTCCAGGCAGTGTTGAGACCGAGAAAGAAAATAGATCCATTAAAATAACCAGCCCCACATGATATACTCAATATTTAACAGCTGCTTTACACAGGTAGTTCACAACTTGCCAAAGATATAACCTCAAAGAATGAATAATGTAATGATTCAGAAACTCATATAGACAACATGTGAAGCCATTCAGTCATGTACTCAGACTTGGTGTCCCTTCGAGCGTTATTTATAATTTGAAATAACTCCAGTGTTCTTGCCTGGAGAATCCCAGGGACGGGGGAGCCTGATGGGCTGCTGTCTATGGGGTCGCATAGAGTCGGACATGACTGAAGTGACTTAGCAGCAGCAGCAGGACAATAAAAGCCTTAATACAGAGCTCTTTCCTTACTAAGTATGGGGTTTTATCTGTGTTGATTTACCTTTATCTAAGCTCTCTTAAAAGCTGCCACGGAGTTAGAGCAGACAGTGCTTCCAGGCAGTGTTGAGACCGAGAAAGAAAATAGATCCATTAAAATAACCAGCCCCACATGATATACTCAATATTTAACAGCTGCTTTACACAGGTAGTTCACAACTTGCCAAAGATATAACCTCAAAGAATGAATAATGTAATGATTCAGAAACTCATATAGACAACATGTGAAGCCATTCAGTCATGTACTCAGACTTGGTGTCCCTTCGAGCGTTATTTATAATTTGAAATATATTCATACTCACAAAGGATTTTAGGTTACATATACACATAGAGTTAACATATATACCTATAGTTAAGATAGGGCTATAAAGGGCTTCAATCAACAAACTAGTTGCAGAAATCTCGTGGGGACAAGCAGGGCCCAGAATGAGCTGGACCCTTGAATTTTTACAGTCATAGGAATAAGGGAAATGTGAAAGATGGTGGGAGTTGCCATATTTTTGGAAAAAGGAAGCTTGCTGATTGTTCTCTAGAATCTTGATTTCATACAAGAGACAAAGACACAGAAGCTGGTTGTCGAAGTGTTTCTGAAGCTATTTATTCCTCGGGAGAGGAGTCTCAGTGCAAAATGTCAAGGCAAGAACCGTCACTGAATGGAGAGCAAGTTCTCCTCCAGGGAAATAAACTCTAATTAGCATCTGCGGTGACGAGGCTGATTCATGCTATTCCTGAAAGCTATGAGCGTGACATATCCTTCTTGAGTGAGGCTGCCTTACTGCAACTTAGAGGCATGAATATAACCCTTCTCTTCAAAAACTATGTTTGATCTGCTTAAAAAGTTTGGGTGCATGGAATTCTTGATCTCAAAATAGAAAAGCTAAAATTTTTATCCAGATTATTCTGAGGGAAGATGTACCCTTCAAGTTCACTCCTATGTGGATATAAATATGCCCCATTCATTCCTTGAAAGTGAAAGTGTAGGTCATTCAGTCTTGTCTTTGCAACTCCATGAACCATAGCCCACGAGGCTCCTCTATTCATGCAGTTCTCTAGGCAAGAATACCGGAGTGGGTTTCCATGCTCTCCTCCAGGGTATCTGCCTCACCCAGGGATAGAATCTGTGTCTCCTGCATTGCAAGCAGATTCTTTCCTTCTGAGCCACCAGGGAAGTCCAATCCATTCCTTATTCTTCCATTAAAAATCAGATTTTGAACAAAAACATTCTGATAGTAGTTCCTGAATGGTGGCTTCAAACAGTACACAGCAGCGACCAACCAGCTTTTAGATGTGTTTCTGAAGCATGCCCTCTCACACTTCTCATGGTCTCTGAGATAATAATAATTATTATGTTTCCAAGTGATGATGTCTTAACAGATCTAATTGCAAAAGGATTACTACTAGTTTCTGTTCATAAGTCATCATCATTGTCATTGAACAGAATTCTTATCTCTCTTTTGGCTGTGGCATGTGAATATTCACTAAATCATGTAAGAACAGAATCAGGTTGTTTTAGACCTAAGCACCTTTCCAGGTCTAAACTTAGAATCTGATTTGTCAATAGACAGTGCTTTTCCTTCCTGGTGTTATAAACTATACTAGTTGAGAAAGCCTGTACTGTGTGAGGTCGCTCACAGCATCTTTTAACTTGAGCTGAAACAGTTTCTAGTTACTAAATCAGAAGGTGACAAAAAATAGGCAAATGGTTCAGGAAAACGCATACTGTTTTAATAATTTCCTCAGGAAACTGAAAGATGATGACAAATATTAGTCATGAAATAGTTTTGCCAAAAATAGCTTGCTCTTTACATGAAGTAATATATTAAGAGGGTGGGACTTGAAATATACCAAGAAAAGGTAGAGAGGCTAGTTTAGTTTAACAGCTGAAAAAAGAAAAAATAGGATTTTTCTAAGTAAGTGATTTTCTTATCTTTGGCCTTCCAAATGTGTTTTTCATGTGTAACGAGATAAAAAGAACAGCTTTTTGCACTATGAAATCATATTTAAGAAAATTTGTTAAATACCACAGTTTAAAGTGTAAGTTATGTTGAAATAATGGAAAAGAGAAAATTAATTGTTAGATAAAGATAACACAAGGCACATTATCCTCCAATTAAAAATAAATTTTAAAAAAGATACAAGAGAAAGGTGATACTTTCCAGTTTGGTTGTTTTAACTATGAAAAAGTTGATAAAACAGATTCTTTTCCTTGCACTGCCAGCAGCAACAGCAATGCTTGGCATATGGTATGTGTTCAATGAATATAGTCTTTTTTCTTTCTTGCTGTTTGTGGCAAGTTCCTTTTCTCCTCTTTCAACTTCATGCCCTTTGCTCTGAACCTACATTATATCAAGGAAAAGTTATACACTGTTACTCACTAAAGATAAAATTTTTGTCAAATCTTTCCTCTGCTTCTCTCCAGATAATATAATGACCTCATAGCTGGAATGGACAATCATCCAAAATAACAGACACTGTCCTAAACTGATCTCCATACTATTTATCTCTCACTCAATAGCTTCAGCAGGTAATACCAATGTATCTAATAATTAGGATAATAGCTAACACATAAATTGCATTTGGGCTTCCCAGGTGGCCCAGTGGTAAAGAATCAGCCAGCCAAGCAGGAGATATGGGTTCGACCCCTGGATTGGGACAATCGCCTAAAGGAGGAAATCACAACCCACTCCAATATTCTTGTCTGGGAAATCCCATGGACGGAAAGGAGCTTGGTGGACTCAGTCCACAGGGTGGCAAAGAGTTGGGCATGACTAGTGACTAAACAAACAACAGCAGAATATTGCGTTTATTGTGTACCAGGTACTTGTTCTAAGCACTTTACACGTACTAACCCACTTCATCTGTATACTTACCCTGTGCGGTAAATACAACTATCCCTACTTTAAAGTCGAGAATATGGAGTCAATGAGAGTTTCAGTAACAAGCCCAAGGTCATACAAACAGTAAGTCACAGGGTAGGGGCTCACAGCCAAAAGCCTCCAGTGCCTCTCATGGAGTCTACAGCCCCGCGTGCAGTTTTCCAGGGTTAATTAAACATATTTCATTGCCTTCTCTCTCTTACTCAGAAGTAACGTAAAATTGACCAGGTTCCTGTGCCTGTGGCAATACCTACTTTCCCCCTCGGCCAGTCTCCCCTATCAGGAAGCTGCCATAAGCCTCTCATCCTTCTCCATCAGAGGACAGACAGGCTGAAAACCACAGTCACAGAAAACCAGCCAATCAGATCACATGGAGCACAGCCTTGTCTCACTCAATGAGAGCCATGCTGTGTGGGGGCACCCAAGACAGACGGGTCATGGTGGAAAGCTCTGACAAAACATGGTCCACTGGAGAAGGGAATGGCAAACCACTTCAGTACTCTTGCCTTGAGAACTCCATGAACAGTATGAAAAGGCAAAAGGATAGTATACTGAAAGAGGAACTACCCAGGTCAGGAGGTGCCCAATAAGTTACTGGAGATCAGTGGAGAAATAACTCCAGAAAGAATGAAGGGATGGAGCAAAAGCAAAAACAACACCCAGTTGTGGATGTGACTGTGATAAAAGTAAACTTGGATGCTGTAAGGAGCAATATTGCATAGAAACCTGGAATGTCAGGCCCATGAATCAAGGCAAATTGGAAATGGTCAAACAGGAGATGGCAAGAGTGAACACTGACATTTTAGGAATCAGTGAACTAAATGGACTGGAATGAGGGAATTTAACTCAGATGACCATTATATCTACTACTGCGGGCAGGAATCCCTTAGGAGAAATGGAGTAGCCATCATAGTCAACAGAAGAGTCCGAAATGCAGTACTTGGATGCAATCTCAAAAATGACAGAATGATCTCTGTTCATTTCCAAGGCAAACCATTCAGTATCACAGTGTTCCAAGTCTATGCTCTGACCAGTAATGCTGAAGAAGCTGAAGTTGAACGGTTCTATGAAGACCTACAAGACCCTCTAGAACTAACACCCCCAAAAGATGTCCTTTTCATTATAGGGGACTGGAATGCAAAAGTAGGAAGTCAAGAAATACCTGGAGTAACAGGCAAGTTTGGCCTTGGAGTACAGAATGAAACAGGGCAAAGGCTAATAGAGTTTTGCCAAGAGAACACACTGGTCATAGCAAACACCCTCTTCCAGCAACACAAGAGAAGACTCTACACATGGACATCACCAGATGGTCAACACCGAAATCAGATTGATTATATTCTTTGCAG
>SJYX01018046.1:133862-193223 GCA_006410675.1 Oreotragus oreotragus | reverse complement strand
GGGGAAACAGTGGAAACAGTGACAGACTTTATTTTGGGGGGGGCTCCAAAATCACTGCAGATGGTGACTGCAGCCATGAAATTAAAAGACACTTACTCCTTGGAAGAAAAGTTATGACCAACCTAGACAGCATATTAAAAAGCAGAGACATTACTTTGCCAACAAAGGTCCATCTGGTCAAAGCTATAGTTTTCCAGTAGTCATGTATGAATGTGAGAGTTGTACTATAAAGAAAGCTGAGCACCAAAGAATTGATGCTTTTGAGTTGTGGTGTTGGAGAAGACTCTTAACAGTCCCTTGGACTGCAAAGAGATCCAACCAGTCCATTCTGAAGGAGATCAGTCCTGAATATTCATTGGAAGGACTGATGATGAAGCTGAAACTCCAATACTTTGGCCACCTGATGTGAAGAACTGACTCATGGGGAAAGACCCTGGTGCTGGGAAAGACTGAAGGCGGGAGGAGAAGGGGATGAGAGGATGAGATGGTTGGATGGCATCACCGACTCGATGGACATGAATTTGAGTAAGCTCTGGGAGTTGGTGACGGACATAGAGGCCTGGTGTGCTGCAGTCCATGGCGTTGCAAAGAGTCGGACATGACTGAGAGACTGAGCGGAACGGAACTGTGTTTGTGGTCACCTAGTAAAGTCTTTATCTTGCTCTCCTGAAACGATACACCTCTGTTTTACATTTTAATATCAAAGTTTCACTCTACTGCTTACATTTTCTGCTATGTGGGAGTCTTTAAGTCAATATGTTTAAATGGTCAGATTTAAAAATATTTTACCAAGTACGCTCAGACTGCATGTGTGACGACCCCTAGTACAACTGGAAAAATAATAAATATCTTTTGATGACATTTCTGGTTCTCATGTGTTTCAATTTCTGAAAATCCAAAATTTTAAAGGACTGCTGGTTGTAAATGAAAATATATATACTTTCACAATGATAAGGTTTTGTGACTTTTTAAAATCATTTTTTAAATTTACCAATGATACTAGTACAACTGGAAAAATAATAAATATCTTTTGATGACATTTCTGGTTCTCATGTGTTTCAATTTCTGAAAATCCAAAATTTTAAAGGACTGCTGGTTGTAAATGAAAATATATATACTTTCACAATGATAAGGTTTTGTGACTTTTTAAAATCATTTTTTAAATTTACCAATGATTTGAAAAGAACAGAAAATATGGTTGAAGTGAGTTATCTAAGCACACTGGGCTTCCCTTGTAGCTCAGTCGGTAAAGAATCTGCCTGCAGTGCAGGAGACCCGGGTTTGATCCCTGGGTTGGGAAGATCCCCTGGAGAAGGAAATGGCAACCCACTCCAGTATCCTTGCCTGGAAAATCTCATGGACAGAGGAATCTGGTGGATTGCAGTCCATGGGGTCGCAAAGAGGCAGGCATGACTGAGCGACTAACACACACACACATAAGCACACTATAAGAAAGCTTTAACTTGTTCAGTTTATTTCAGTCGCTCAGTCACTCCAACTCTTTATGACCCCGTGGACTGCAGCATGCCAGGCTTCCCTGTCCATTACCAGTTCCCGGAGCTTACTCAAACTCATGTTCATCGAGTTGGTGATGCCATCCAACCATCTCATCCTCTGTCATCCCCTTCTCCTCCCGCCTTCAATCTTTCCCAGCACCAGGGTCTTTCCCAGTGAGTCAGTTCTTTGCATCAGGTGGCCAAAGTATTGAAGTTTCAGCTTCAGCATCAGTCCTTCCAATGAATACTCAGGGCTGATTTCCTTTAGGATGGACTGGTTGGATCTCCTACCAGTCCAAGGAACTTTCAAGAGTCTTCTCCAACACCACAGTTCAAAAGCATCAATTCTTCAGGGCTCAGCTCTCTTTATAGTCCAACTCTCACATCCATATATGACTACTGGAAAAACTATAGCTTTCATTAGATGGACCTTAGTCGGCAAAGTAACATCTCTGCTTTTTAAGATACTGTCTAGGTTCGTCATAGCTTTTCTTTCAAGGAGCTAGCGTCTTTTAATTTCCGGGCTGCAGTCACCATCTGCAGTGATTTTGGAGCCCCCCAAAATAAAATCTGTCACTGTTTCCATTGTTTACCCATCTATTTGCCACGAAGTGATGGGACTGGATATCATGATCTTTGTTTTTTAAATGTTGTGCTTTAAGCCAACTTTTTCACTCTCCTCTTTCACTTTCATCAAGAGGCTCTTTAGTTCTTCGCTTTCTGCCATAAGGGTGGTGTCATCTGCGTATCTGAGGTTATTAACATTTCTCCCAGCAATCTTGATTCCAGCTTGTGCTTCATCCATCCTGGCATTTCTCATGATGTACTCTGCATATAAGTTAAATAAGCAGGGTGACAATATACAGCCCTGACGTATCCCTTTCCCGATTTGGAACCAGTCTGTTGTTCCATGTCTGGTTCTAACTATTGCTTCTTGACCTGCATAAAGATTTCTCGGGAGCCAGGTAAAGTGGTCTGGTACTCCCATCTCTTCAAGAATTTTCCACATTTTGTTGTGATCCACACAGTCAAAGGCTTTGGCATAGTCAATAAAGCAGAAGTGCAAGTTTTTCTGGAACTTTCTTGCTTGTACTTCTCAAATCTAATTTCATTTAAGATCTTCAGTCATGTCCAACATGCTCAGTCATGTCCAGCTCTGCAATTCCATGGACTTAACCTTCCAGGCCCTTCTGTTCAGGCAAGAATACTGAAGTGGTTGGCTACGTCCTTCTCTAAGGGATCTTCCCAGTCCAGGGATGGAACCCACATCTCCTGCATTGGCAGGTGGATTCTTTACCACTGAGCCACCAGAAGCCCTTAAAGTCCTAATCTATCATTTTTAGATATGAAATTTGCTTCTTTACTTTAATATTTAACTTTTGTAAAGAATAAAAAAGTATTAACTTTTATACTGCTGAAAATCATAGTATTTTCACAAAAGGACAACTTTATGAAGCATGGGATAGAATTATGCAGGTAGTAAGCTCTTAATAAATTAGTGAAGGAAAGTAATATTTTAATAACTGATTAGTTTTGGATTATCTAAACAATTAAATCTTATATGAAACCATATTGTCTTTTCTTCTCATTCATATTCTTATTTCACAGCATTGGCTAGGGCTTAAATGCAATGTTGAATAGTATCACAAACAAGAGTCTTTTTATTTGTTTCAGACTTTAAGGAGAATACTTCTAATATTTTAACATTTAGGCTGACATTTCAGTGGTTTTTGGTATATTCCTTCATAAGCAGCCTAATATTACTAGTTGAATATTTTTTACATTATTAAAATTAAATTTTAATTTATTAATTTAAATACATGTTTGAAACATCATTTAAAATGATACTACAAAGTTAGATACAAAAATATGAGTAGTAAAGGACCAAAACGACCCTTAAAAGTACCATCAATTAGTCCTGAAAAGTGCTATCTGCCCAAATAATAAATGTAGTATGGAACTTTAAAGAAAACCAGTCCATATCAATCAAACACTCTGGATGTTTTTTAAAGAATTTAAACTTTCTCTTCAACCTGGGACTTTAGCAACATTGATACCTTGTTCTAACTAAGGTGTACTAGCACTATATTTTAGATATCTTCAAAAATATTTTTTATTATTGTACTATAAGCAAAATGTAGACCATCCTTATAAGGTTTATGGTATTCTATTTAGAATTTTCGACATTTGGAATCTGCCCTTAAAGTGATTTTCAAAAATAATCACATTTCATTATAACCACATTTTGCTATTTGTACTTCAGTGTTCACTATCCAGAATATCTAAATTGAGAATTCTCATTCTTTAATCCATTAGTATGAAGCTGCGAAGGTCTCTAGGTAATCAATGTTCATATGCTAAAAGACCTGGTCATTCAATTACTTAACCAAGTAAATTACTACTGCATCTATGCTTAGAATAACTATGCAGCCAAATGGCAGTGTTCTGAAGGGCATGTGGGAAAAGCCAGTCATGTGAACTACAGATTTCACTGGGCAATGGCACCCCACTCCAGTACTCTTGCCTGAAAAATTCCATGGACGGAGGAGTGGCAGACTGCAGTCCATGGGTTTGTGAAGAGTCACACACGACTGAGCGACTTCACTTTCACTTTTCACTTTCATAGACTGGAGGAAGAAATGGCAACCCACTCCAGTGTTCTTGCCTGGAGAATCCCAGGGACGGGGGAGCCTGGTGGGCTGCCGTCTCTGGGGTCGCACAGAGTCGGACACGACTGAAGCAACTTAGCAGTAGCAGCAGCAACAGCAATCTCTTAATCTATATCAATGTACTGATTTTGTTACATTCTTCACTTTGCTAAGAACAGCCAGCACTAAGTAAGCCAAGTGGCTGTTATTACGCAAATGCACTGTCACTGAATCTAGTGGAGCTGGACAGGACTGACGCGATTTAGCAGCAGCAGCAGCAGCAACAGGTACTGAATTCTTATGCCAGGCCTCATTCTAAGTGCTATACATGAATTAACTAGTTTAATTCTCACAAAACTTCTATGAGGGAAGTACTATTATTATGCCTCTTTTAGAGAGGAAGACTTCCCTGGTGATTCAGACGGTAAAGCGTCTGCCTACAACACGGGAGATGCGGGTTCAGTCCCTGGGTTGGGAAGATCTCTTGCTGAAGGAAATGGCAACCCCGTCCAGTATTCTTGCCTGGAAAATCCCACGGACAAAGGAACCTGGTAGGCTACAGTCCATGGAGTCGCAAAGAGTCCATGACTGAGCGACTTCACTTTCACTTTAGAGACGGAGACACTGAAGCATGGTTACATGAGTAGAGAGTAGAAGAGTTTGACAATCTCGCTTCCGAATTTGTCTTCTCATCCACTTCACTATGCTGCCTATCTATGCAATGTCAAAAGTGGTCATGGGAAATTTTAACATCTTAAAAACATGTATTTGATTTCATGGATTCAAGAGTGGACATAGAGGTAGAAACAATCTGAAGATTTCAGTTATAACACGTAAGTAGTTAAGCTATAGTTAATGCTGTAATGTTAACTATAATGTTAATACTGTACTGTAATGTTTCAGTACTAAATCGTTTCAGTCGTGTCTGACTCTTTGTGACCCTATGGACTGTAGTCCACCAGGCTCCTCCGTCCATGGGATTCTCCAGGCAAGAACACTGGAGTGGGTTGCCATGCCCTTCTCCAGGAGATCTTCCAGACCCAGGGATCAAATCCATGTCTCTTACATCTACCTGCATTGGCAAGCAAGTTCTTTACCACTAGCGCCACCTGGGAAGCCCCAATGGTATAATATATTTACATATACATTTGTAGTATTTTACATGCGCAGTAAATTATTGGGCACTGCTTGTATGTGTGTGTATATGTGTGTATTAGTCACTCAGTCATATCCAACTCTTTGTGGCCCCGTGGACTGTAGCCCGCCAGGTTCCTCTGTCCATGGGATTCTCCAGGCAAGAACACTGAAGTGAGTTGCCATTCCCTTCTCCAGGAGATCATCCCAACCCAGGGACTGAACCCAGGCGTCTTGCATATTTGGTGCTGCAAATTTCCCCAAATAAGAAAATAAATGAATGCTTAAGATATTAGTTAGAGGACTTCCCTGGTGGTCCAGTGGTTAAGAATCTGACTGCCAGTGCCGGGGATATGGGTTCAATCCCTGGTCCATGAAGATTCCTCATGCTGCAGGGCAACTGAGGCTGCAAGCTGCACCTACTGAAGCCCATGCACCTAGAACTCGTGCTCTGCAACAAGAGAATCCACCGCAGTAAGAAGCCTGCACACACTGCAAAGAAGAATAGCTCTCTACTCACTACAACCGGAGAAAGCTGGTGCACAGCAATAAAGACCCAGCACAGCCAACAATAAGTAAATAAATTTTTTAAAAAGATATTGGTTAGAATAACACTTGAAAAGAATTATGAGGAACTGTACCAAATATGAAAGTTTTAAAAATTAATACATAATGTAGATGCTAATTTTCATCTTCAAGTACGGTTATATAATTAATCAATGTTTGGGATATAAACAAAATCACTGAAACCATGAGTGTTATCTAAACTCTCCATTTCCTCTCTACAAAATGAAGAAATGGCTGATATCTGTACAAATAATGCAGTGAGGAATCATCCAATATTGTCAATAAATTTCCCTGTGCTTTTCAGAGTTTCAGACACACGTACCTAAAAAATTCCATTAAGGGCCAATAAGCAATTACTTATGAAGTATTATAATGTATCAATAGTATAAAGAGAGTTTAACTGCATAGAAAGAAACCAAAAAAAATAATTACTTCTGAGGAAGGGCATGGTAGCTGGGAAATGGGAATTAGCACTTTTTAAGTATACTTTTGCATTGTTTTGATTGTTTACAATAAGAATAAATTCACGTGTTACTTGTTAAGATAGATAGCTAGACACTCAAATCACATGGAGTATTTAACCAGATATCAGAAGACAAGTGACACCAATATGACTTTGGGTAAGACACTTGGCTCTGTGGACCTCAGATTCCTATAATTAGTGCCAGAGACAGGCTGTCTCTAATACTGCTCTTTTACTTCTAAACTATAATAACTGGTGAGGGACATAATAAGGAGAGAATGTTAGGAACTCACAGCCCCAGAATAAAGCAAATACTTAATAGTTCATTAGAGGAGACTTACCCTCGAAATAGAATACTGTCCCCATCCTATCACCTCTACTGTTTTGGCTAAAGCACAAAATACAGTGAATACAGAAGGTCAAAAGCTCTTCAAAACAATTTCATAAAGTAGAAAAAACACCACAGTATCCACGTAAGGTGTACCACACTGAATGGGGGAGGGAGTGGCGGTCGCCTGGTCCTGTCCGACTCTTTGCGACCCCATGGACTGGTGCCTGCCAGACTACTCTGTCCACGGGGTTCTCCAGGCAAGAAAACGGGAGTGGGTTGCCATTTCCTTCTCTATAGTATACTGAACCTAGCTCCAAACTGCAAAGCTGTTTAACTGCTAATGAATGACACATTAGAATAAAGGAAAAGATGCGCCATCTCCAAAGTCTTTGCAGTTGGTCCAGTTATCAAATGTCTGAGTTATAAACTGGCACAACTAACAAACTCGTGACCGTTAGAATGTTTGTCATTATACACAATACATGGTGTGCACATTGATACAAGAATCACTTTTTAATCAGAACTGAAGTAGGTGTATAAGTTGCAAATCTCTGATCTGTTTAAAAGGCCTTGATATAGCTTCATATTTTGGGTTTTCTCTTGGCTTCTCTCTCTCTCTCTTTTTTTTAATTGGTTTTCAGTGGTTCCCAGGTTTCTTTCAGTGGTCCTTACCCTGCTCTTCTCTCTTTTACACTATGCTTGACTTGTGAATGCAAACTTAGATTGCGCCCTATGTTTTTATTCCTAAGAATCAATAAATTTAATAAAAAGAGGGAAAGTAATTTAGGACCTAATGAATCAATAACAACTGAACCATTGCTTCCCACATAGAGTAATATCCTTCCCATGCCCATGAAGCTAACAACAAAAAGAATAAAAATAACAACAATGTACCATGGATTGCGCTACATACTTCAATCCTCATAATAATCCTAGATTTATGTACTATAGTTACTCCTGTTTTACAGATAAGTAGCCCAAACACAAATATGATAAGGAACTTCCTCAAAATCACAAGGTTAGTCAGTGAGGCAGGATTCAGGATTCCAGATTATCTGAATCCTGAGTTGATGCTCTTAATTACTATTAAATTGAAGTCTGTCCAACTTTAAATCAAGTGCTCATTACACTGGTCTTAAATGGTTCTCATTCTAATTCTTCAAAATGTACTATTTTTCACTCACTTTACATTAAGGACCCAGAATCCTCAAGACAATTACTATAACATTTTTACAGTTTTTGGCCATATGTCCCAAGTTTTCTTCAATATGAAAAATTTCTTTAAAACCTAAACCCTCCTCCACCTCTCCCTGGCTTCTCTGCTTTGGCAGTCTCATTGAAGTCCACTGCTTCAATAACCACATCTGTCAGATGACCCATAAATGTCTTCATTTCATTCCAGAATTCTCTGAACTCCAGACTTGCAGCTCAAGCTTCCCATTAAAATCTCCTCTTGGATGTCTAACTAGCACCTAAAACTCATGTTCTTTACCCACCCCACCCCTGACAACAAAAACAAAACCTTGTCCTTATCCAGCATCCTCTATATCAATGGACTGCATCACCACCCACAGTGGCTGACAGACGAGAAATCGAAAAGTCCTCATTGTCACCATCCTCTTCCTCACCTACTCTATGCCACCATGACCAAGTGATGAACGAGGTCCTATATCTCCTTTAAAGCAGTTCCCTTTCTCCATCACCCAAAGCACCAGCAAGCACTCCACTCTAAGCTAACATCACCTATTGACTAGAGTCGACCTCTGCAATCATCTCCAAACAGTTTGCTTTGCATCTGTCCTGTCTCCCTCCCAGTTGTTCCCTGAACTGTACCAGGTGACCTTTGTAAAATCTAGGCCTCATGTTATCTCCCATCTCCACCTCACACTGCTGCTGCTGCTGCTGCTAAGTCGCTTCAGTCATGTCCGATTCTGTGCGACCCCATGGACGGCAGCCCACCAGGCTCCCGCGTCCCTGGGATTCTTCAGGCAAGAACACTGGAGTGGGTTGCCATTTCCTTCTCCACCCGGGCTTAGGATAAATAGCTTAAAACAAAATCCTCAACATGGTTCACAGGGTTCCCATAGGCTCTCACTTTCTCTCTCAGGCCTCATATATATCTCATTTTCCCCTTTATGTTTTAACCCTCAGATTTATTTTAGGCTCATGCATGAACTACTTCATCTTGCCATAGCACACACTATCCCCTCCATTCTTTAAGAGAGCAGGTCACTGGAGGAAATCATGCTAAATGAAGTAAGTCAGACAGAAAAAGAGAAATACCACACGGTATCACTTATATGTACAATCTAAAAAAAAAAAAAAGCCAAACTCATACAAACAGAGGGTAGAAAAGTAGCTGCCAGGAGCTGGGGGATGAGAGAAACAGAGGTTGGTAAAAGGGTACGAAATTTCAATTATAAGGTGAATAACGTTTGAGGAGCTAAAGTATAACATGGTGGCTATAGCTGATAACAGTTGTATAATGTAAATTTGCTAAGAGAATAGAATTTGAATGTTCTTATAAAAGAAAGAAGGAAGGGAAGAAAGAAAGAAAGAAGAGGAGGAGGGGAGGGATGAAGGAAGAGAGAAAGAAGGGAAGGGAAGACAGAGAGGAAGGAAGGAAGAAATATTTGAAGTGATGGATTGTTAATTAACTTGATGGCTTGGGGGGGAATCCTTTCACAAAGAATACATATAACTAATTATCATGTGGTACACTTCAACTAACTCACAATTTTATTCATCATTTATACCTTAATACACATGGGGAAAAAATAAAATATGAAAAATTATTTATAAGTTTTAAAAAAGAAATCAGTTCAGTCATCATTTCCTCCAACTCCACCACCCGTGACTTTACCAAATCACCATATCTTTAGCAAACATTACAGAGCACACATTAATTCCCAAATACCTGCTGAGTATGTAAGGGAAGGAGTAAAGGATTACTTCCAACAATTTTCTATTGGCAAGTCTTATTTAGTGTCATATTTTCAAAATTACAAATGTAATTGCATATTTTTTTTCCAATTGTAATTACATATTTGACAATTACAGTGCCAGTTTTTTCTGTGATCTTTGCCTTGAAGGATCATTGTTTTTAGGTCTTCCCAATGGCTTCACCTAGCATCTTAGCTGCTGTGGAATGTACACATTGAGCTCTGAGATCTGAAATAAGAGGCAAACTGCTACAATGCTATTATACCTACTTACTGCCAGAGTAGCTTATCCTCCATATTACCTCAGAATGAGAAGGAAAAAAAAAAGAGTCCTCTATGAAATTCAAACTCCACATTTATTAAGAGAAATTTGGAGCTATCTTTGCCATTTTGCTCTTCTCCCTACAAGTATTACCTTACGACAAATTTAGTTCCTTTAAAATGCAGTAATATAGGACTTGGATAGGCTTGTGAAGGGATAAATACATGGGACATCTATCAGAGAGTTAGATTTGATGATGCTTAACCACTAGACCATTCAGGGATGACCTAAATAAAATCCCTTATGACTATACACTGGAAGTGAGAAATAGATTTAAGGGACTAGATCTGATAGATAGAGTGCCTGAAGAACTATGGATGGAGGTTCATGACACTGTACAGAAGACAGGAATCAAGACCATCCCCAAGAAAAAGAAAAGCAAAAAGGCAAAATGGCTGTCTGAGGAGGCCTTACAAATAGCTGTGAAAAGAAGAGAAGCAAAAAGCAAAGGAGAAAAGGAAAGATACATCCATTTGAATGCAGAGTTCCAAAGAATAGCAAGGAGAGATAAGAAAGCCTTCCTCAGCGATCAATGCAAAGAAACAGAGGAAAACAATAGAATGGGAAGGATCAGAGATCTCTTCAATAAAATTAGAGTTACCAAGGGAACATTTCATGCAAAGATGGGCTCGATAAAGGACAGAAATGGTATGGACCTAACAGAAGCAGAAGACATTAAGAAGAGGTGGCAAGAATACACAGAAGAACTATACAAAAAAGATCTTCACAACCAAGAAAATCATGATGGTGTGATCACTCACCTAGAGCCAGACATCTTGGAATGTGAAGTCAAGTGGGCCTTAGGAAGCATCACTATGAACAAAGCTAGTGCAGGTGATGGAATTCTAGTTGAACTATTTCAAATCCTAAAAGATGATGCTGTGAAAGTGCTGCACTCAATATGCCAGCAAATTTGGAAAACTCAGCAGCGGCCACAGGACTGGAACTGTCTCTTATACACATCTAGATGTGTATAAGAGACAGATATACTACTATGCTTTCTTCTAAAAGTTTAAAACTTATGCCTTTGAAATATGAGCTTCTGATTCATTTAGTTAATTTTTGTGATGGTGTGAAATGGCAATTTATTTTCTTTTTCTTTTCTGTATGGATAACAATGAATTCAAACTCATTTGTTTAATAATCCCATCCCTAAATTGTACCTTGCTACATCCCCCTCTGTTATCTGATGAAGTTCCAGATAGGCATAATATACTTCTGTTTCAGTTGTCAGTTTGTCTGTCTCTGTATCAATAGCACATGCTTTTAAGAGCTATCACTTTGTGTGTCTATTTTGTAGGGCAANCTGTATGCAGGTCAGGAAGCAACAGTTAGAACTGGACATGGAACAACAGACTGGTTCCAAATAGGAAAAGGAGTATGTCAAGGCTGCATATTGTCACCCTGCTTATTTAACTTATATGCAGAGTACATCATGAGAAATGCCAGGCTGGATGAAGCACAAGCTGGAATCAAGATTGCTGGGAGAAATATCAATAACCTCAGATATGCAGATAACACCAACCTTATGGCAGAAAGTGAAGAAGAACTAAAGAGTCTCTTGATGAAAGTGAAAGATGAGAGTGAAAATGTTGTATTAAAACTCAGTGTTCAGAAAATTAAGATCATGACATCTGGTCCCAATACTTCATGGGAAATAGATGGGTAAACAGTGGAAACAGTGTCAGACTTTATTTTTCTGGGCTCCAAAATTACTGTAGATGGTGACTGCAGCCATGAAATTAAAAGCCACTTGCTCCTTGAAAGAAAAGCTATGACCAACCTAGACAGCATATTAAAAACCAGAAACATTACTTTGCCAACAAAGGTCCATCTAGTCAAGGCTATGGTTTTTCCAGTGGTCATGTATGATGGAACAACAGACTGGTTCCAAATAGGAAAAGGAGTACGTCAAGGCTGTATATTGTCACCCTGCTTATTTAACTTCTATGCAGAGTACATCATGAGAAATGCTGGGCTGGAAGAAACACAAGCTGGAATCAACATTGCTGGGAGAGGGAGGGGGGTTCATGTTTGGGAGCTCATGTACATCCGTGGCAGATTCATGTCAATGTATGCCAAAACCAATACAGTATGGTAAAGTAAAATAAAGTAAAAATAAAAAATAAAATAAAAAAGATTGCCAGGAGAAATATCAATAATCTCAAATATGCAGATGACATCACCCTTGTGGCAGAAAGTGAAGAACTAAAGAGCCTCCCGATGAAAGTGAAAGAGGAGAGTGAAAAAGTTGGCTTAAAGCTCAACATTCAGAAAATGAAGATCATGGCATCCGGTCCCATCACTTCATGGGAAATAGATGGGGAAACAGTGGAAACAGTGTCAGACTTTATTTTTTGGGGCTCCAAAATCACTGCAGATGGTGACTGCAGCCATGAAATTAAAAGACGCTTACTCCTTGGAAGAAAAGTTATGACCAACCTAGATCTGTCTCTTATACACATCTNATCAATAATCTCAAATATGCAGATGACATCACCCTTGTGGCAGAAAGTGAAGAACTAAAGAGCCTCCCGATGAAAGTGAAAGAGGAGAGTGAAAAAGTTGGCTTAAAGCTCAACATTCAGAAAATGAAGATCATGGCATCCGGTCCCATCACTTCATGGCAAATAGATGGGGAAACAGGGGAAACAGTGTCAGACTTTATGTTTTGGGGCTCCAAAATCACTGCGGATGGTGACTGCAGCCATGAAATTAAAAGACACTTGCTCCTTGGAAGAAAAGTTATGACCAACCTAGATAGCACATTCAAAAGCAGAGACATTACTTTGCTGACTAAGGTCCATCTATTCAATGCTATGGTTTTTCCAGTGGTCATGTATGGATGTGAGAGTTGGACTGTGAAGAAGGCTGAGTGCCGAAGAATTGATGCTTTTGAACTGTGGTGTTGGAGAAGACTCTTGAGAGTCCCTTGGACTGCAGGGAGATCCAACCAGTCCATTCTGAAGGAGATCAGCCCTGGGATTTCTTTGGAAGGAATGATGCTAAAGCTGAAACTCCAGTACTTTGGCTACCTCATGCAAAGAGTTGACTCACTGGAAAAGACTCTGATGCTGGGAGGGATTGGGGGCAGGAGGAGAAGGGGACAACAGAGGATGAGATGGCTGTATGGCATCACTGACTCAATGGACGTGAGTCTGAGTGAACTCGGGGAGTTGGTGATGGACAGGAAAGCCTGGTGTGCTGTGATTCATGGGGTCGCAAAGAATCGGACATGACTAAGCGACTGAACTGAACTGAACTGATACAGAAAACTCACATACACCTGTAAGAAAACTTTGATTCTAATAAATGAATTAGCAAGAGAAATTATTTTAATTACAAAAGGAATGGCTTAGAAACATTTGGAAAAGTCAACCTCATTAATAAAAAAAATGCTAACTAATAGATTTAACTTTTTTTTGGACCTATTAGTAAAGTTTTTTTCCCCTCATTTGCTTTATTTTTTAATGTGCACATCCAGGATGGTCAAGACTACTGTATTATGAAAGGGCCATATTCATCCTTGCTAGTGGGTGACACTTGGCATTGAATATTAAAATACCCATAAGTTTTGATTCAGCATGTGCATTTTGAGGACACTTTGTTACGCTGAAACACGTTTTATTTAGCTCTTTGTTGCTCAAACTACCGCACAATTGCACTCATCTCACACGCTAGTAAAGTAATGCTCCAAATTCTCCAAGCCTTTCAGTCTCTGTGTATTCCCTCCTGGTTCTCCTTTCATTTCTCTGCTGCTTCCTCTGGCTTCCTCACTTTCTCCCTAAATATTCCTTACATGCAATGTGGCTTGCATATAGTAAGCACTCAGTAACTATCAATTTCCTGCTCTGACTCCGAATACTCCTGCTCCAGCCAGGGTCAGCCCTCCCGGTGGCTGAATGGGCTGAGGAGGCTCCAGAGACATTATACCCTCTGCTCTCATGCTTCTTCTGAGAGATGCCCAGCTCTTGCTGGCAGATGCCTAGGGAAACTGCGGCTCAAGGGCACCACTTCATCTTAGCAACAATTAAAGGTGGGAAAAGTGAAAGTTCTTGTCCCTTTTAGGATACAGCTAGTTCCTTATTTTCATTGAAAAAGACCTGATGCTGGATAAGACTGAAGGCAGAAGAAGAAGAGGGCAACAGAGGATGACATGGTTGGATGGCATCACCGATTCAATGGACATGAACTTAGGCAAACTCCGCGAGATCGTGAGGGACAGGGAAGCCTGGTGTGCTGCAGTTCATGAGGTCACAAAGAGGTGGACACGACTTGGCGATTGAATAACAATTCCTTCATGATCAACACACAGTTCAGAAATATGAACCAATGAAACAAACAACTCTGCCACAAATCCCCAAATTATGGAAAATGTATATTCAATGAGTAGAAGACAACAAAACCACACAAAGAAGAATCACATTTAACAAATTCTGCTAAGGAATATGGATGAGTCTGTTAAGAAAAAAATGAAAGCTGATTCATGTCTTTCACATCATGCTGCAAAAATTCCAGATCAGGATAATCTGTGGAATCATATAAAAGATTGAGTGATATAAAAACTTTTTGCTCAAACGCATTAGAGAAAATTTATCTACTGTGTCCTTCACCTAGAAATACACAATATACATTTGGCTCTTTGTTCACTAGTGCCTCATAGTTGGTGCTCAATAAATATTTTGTTCAATGAATAAACTACCATGTTTATGATCTGATAAGTAATGTAATAAAGGAAGTTGTTTAGTTTTTGTCTAATTCTTTGTTCTCCAACATTCTTTGACCATGGAACCCCTTCAGAAAATGCATTAACATTAAAAGAGATAAGAGGAAACTGATTTGGGAAACACTACTTAGAAGAAATATACATTTTACCTTAATTTAGGAAGAAATATACTTATGTTTACCCACTCCAGTGTTCTTGCCTGGAGAATCTTAGGGACAGGGGAGCCTGGTGGGCTGCCAAAGGGGGGTTGCAAAGAGTCGGACATGACTGAAGCGACTTAGCAGCAGCAGCATACGTATGGTAGGTAGTCAGACATGAGCGGGTCCATGCCCTATCCTGAACTGGGTCATCTTTCTCTCATCCACCTGGACTCTGGTGATGAGAACATGCCAAAGACCTTCTTTCTTGTGGCCAAGAACCCCTGCTAGGTATCTAAGCGTATCATGACCAGGCAAGAAAAAAACCACCAGCACACATTGGCACACAAGTATCAAGACCTAAAAGGTGATTCAAAGTAACCTGGGCTTCATTGTGCTGTATTTGTAATACACTGGCAGTTTTTGACCCCCACAATCACCACCATGGGTTTCCCCCGTGAAACCACCTGCACGTAAAGAGAAAAGTGATATAACCTAAAGCTAACTAACTTGCCAGTCAAATGACATGGGGAGGCACCACCACTCAACACACTCAGCCCTACCCAATGCAGGGCTGCTTCCGGTTTCCAGACAGCCGATCTCATCATTTTTTGAGAGGGTACTTTCCCTTTTCCTTAAAACTCTTGCTACTCAAAATGTGGAAGCAACATAACTGTCCATAAATAGATGAAAGAATAAAGCAAGTGTGGCATTTACATACAATAGACTGCCATCCAGCCTTTAAAAAAAAGGAAATTCTGCCATACATGACAACATGGATGAACCTGAAGGCTATTATGCTAAGTGAAATAAGCCAGCCACAGAGAGACAAATACATGATGCCACTTATATGAAATATGGAAAATAGCCAAACCCACAGAAATAAACCACAGAATTGTGGCTTTCAGAAGTTGAGGAAAGGGATAAATGGAGTGTTGATAATCACAGTTGAAAATTTTCAGTTATGCAAGATGGATAACCTGTAGAGATCTGCTGAACAATATTGTGCCTATGGATCATGATATTGTATTTTACACACTTCAAATTTTATTAACTGTTCTTAAGTTCTTATGTTAAATGTTAAGTGTTCTAACCATAATAAAATAAGTAATAAAAAAAACCACCTTGCTAGCACCTTGATCTTGAGCTACTGGCCTACAAAATTCTGAGAAAATAAATTTGGTGTTTAAGTCAAACAAGTAAATAAACAAACATTTTGTTACTTAAAACTCTATGTCCCTGAACTGACTGCTTTCCCTTGAGAAAACAATAATCAAGAAAACCACCATTCCTCTGGTGACATTCATATTATTACCATTAAATTACTTTTTAAAAAAATAGATGAAAAAATGGAAAGGTATAACCACAGTGTATTACAAAAGAAAATAATAAAAATTAAGATGGAAAAAAGTAACCATGAGAACTGGAGAAATTGTGATAATCGTGACAGATACAAATTCGCTAATAAAATATATAAAGATCAAATACAGATCCATAGAAAAAACAAACTCCTAAATAGGCAGAGAAAACATTGACCAGCCAGTATGTATAAGAGGGAATTATTATTAAGTATTTTAAAGGAAAATGTTTAGTTTCACTAGGTCAGTTTTAGGTCAGTTTTCATTCCAATTCCAAAGAAAGGCAATGCCAAAGAATGCTCAAATTATCGCACAATTGCACTCATCTCACACTCTAGTAAAGTAATGCTCAAAATTCTCCAAGCCAGACTTCAGCAATACGTGAACCGTGAACTCCCTGATGTTCAAGCTGGTTTTAGAAAAGGCAGAGGAACCAGAGATCAAATTGCCAACATCCGCTGGATCATGGAAAAAGCAAGAGAGTTCCAGAAAAACATCTATTTCTGCTTTATTGACTATGCCAAAGCCTTTGACTGTGTGGATCAGAATCAACTGTGGAAAATTCTGAAAGAGATGGGAATACCAGACCACCTAACCTGCCTCTTGAGAAATCTGTATGCAGGTCAGGAAGCAACAGTTAGAACTGCACATGGAACAACAGACTGGTTCCAAATAGGAAAAGGAGTACGTCAAGGCTGTATATTGTCTCCCTGCTTATTTAACTTATATGCAGAGTACATCATGAGAAACGCTGGACTGGAAGAAACACAAGCTGGAATCAAGATTGCCGGGAGAAATATCAATAACCTCAGATATGCTGATGACACCACCCTTATGGCAGAAAATGAGGAGGAACTAAAAAGCCTCTTGATGAAAGTGAAAGAGGAGAGTGAAAAAGTTGGCTTAAAGCTCAACATTCAGAAAACGAAGATCATGGCATCCAGTCCCATCACTTCATGGGAAATAGATGGGGAAACAGTGGAAACAGTGTCAGACTTTATTTTTTTGGGCTCCAAAATCACTGCAGATGGTGACTGCAGCCATGAAATTAAAAGACGCTTACTCCTTGGAAGAAAAGTTATGACCAACCTGGATAGTATATTCAAAAGCAGAGACATTACTTTGCCGGCTAAGGTCCGTCTAGTCAAGGCTATGGTTTTTCCAGTGGTTATGTATGGATGTGAGAGTTGGACTGTGAAGAAAGCTGAGCGCCGAAGAATCGATGCTTTTGAACTGTGGTGTTGGAGAAGACTCTTGAGAGTCCCTTGGACTGCAAGGAGATACAACCAGTCCATTCTGAAGGAGATCAGCCCTGAGATTTCTTTGGAAGGAATGATGCTAAAGCTGAAACTCCACCTCATGCGAAGAGTTGACTCATTGGAAAAGACTGTGATGCTGGGAGGGATTGGGGGCAGGAGGAGAAGGGGACGACTGAGAATGAGATGGCTGGATGGCATCACGGACTCGACGGATGTGAGTCTGAGTGAACTCCGGAGATGGTGATGAACAGGGAGGTCTGGCGTGCTGCGACTCATGGGGTCGCAAAGAGTCGGACACAACTGAGTGACTGAACTGAACTGAATAACTAAGGAAATGTAAATTGGTCCACTTCCATACCATTTTGTCAATGTTAAATCCACAAACTCTTAAAACCCTGTTTTAGAAACACACACTTTGGAGCATTCTTGAGTTGGTATAGGTTAATACAGTCTTTGTGGAGGACAGTCTGACAGTTTATAAAATAAGACATTAAAATAGCCATATCCTTTGACCAAATTATTCTACTCGTGAAAATGTCCCCTATGGAAATACTTGAAGCGTAAAAAAAACACCCAAACAAAATGTTCGCCTAGGGCAAGAATCTGAGAGAAGCCAGAGAAGCAGACCCCCTAGTGGGAAGAATCTGAATTACCTGGGACCTTTTTTGCAGCCAACACCTGTTCTCTCTTTTCCTGAGTTTCTGATACCTTCCTTCCACACTTTTGCCTATATTATCCTGGTTAGGAATCGCACTCTACCTTTCCACCTTTAACTATTTTTATTTTTTAATTTTATAAATGAAGGGTTAAATTATTAACACAGTTAAAAATTGTTAAAGTGCTCAAATCAAAGACAAATGATCACAATGTGAACATACCCATATAACCACCAGGTCAAGAAATAAAACATCATCAGCCCCAGCCCAGTCCCGATCTCTGCCTCCATCCTCCACACCATCATCCTGACATCCAACACTAGAAGATGACTTGCCTCTTTGACTTATACAATCATTATGACATAGCAGGCATTGTTTTACGTCCAGTGTCTTTCAATACTGCATTTCTAAAATTCACCTACGCTGTTGCCATGTGGCTGCGCTTTGTTTGCTTTTGTTTGCTGTTAGATATTCCATTGCATTAATATACTACAGTTGTTTTCTTTTTATCTAGCCTATTGTTTGTTTATGGACATTTGAACTGCTTCCACTTCTTGGCTATTACCAGTTATGCTATTCAGTTCAGTTCAGTCGCTCAGTCATGTCCGACTCTTTGCAACTCCATGGATGGCAGCACACCAGGCTTCCCTGTCCATCACCAACTCCCAGGGCTTGCTCAAACTCATGTCCATCAAGTGGGTGATGTCATCCAACCATCTCATCCTCTGTCGTCCTCTTCTCCCGCCTTCAATCTTTCCCAGCACCAGGGACTTTTCAAATGAGTCAGTTCTTCGCATCAGGTGGCCAAAGTATTGGAGTTTCAGCTTCAACATCAGTCCTTCCGATGAATATTCAGGACTGATTTCCCTTAGGATGGACTGGCTGGATCTCCTTGCAGTCCAATGGACTCTCAAGAGTCTTCTCCAACACCACAGTTCAAAAGCATCAGTTCTTCGGTGCTCAGCTTTCTTTATAGCCCAACTCTCACATTTATACATGACTACTGGAAAAACCATAGCTTTGACTAGACAGACCTTGTTGGCAAAGTAATACCTCTGCTTTTTAATATGCTGTCTAGGTTGGTTATAGCTTTTCTTCCAAGGAGCCGTCTTTTAATTTCATGGCTGCAGTCACCATCTGCAGTGATTTTGGAGATGCCCCCAAAATAAAGTCTCTGTTTCCATTGTTTCCCCATCTATTTCCCATGAAGTGATGGGACCAGATGCCATGATCTTCGTTTTTGCATGTTGAGCTTTAAGCCAACTTTTTCACTCTCCTCTTTCACTTTCATCAAGAGGCTCTTTAGCTCTTCTTTGCTTTCTGCCATAAGGGTGGTGTCATCTGTGTATCTGAGGTTATTGATACTTCTCCCTGCAATCTTGATTCCAGCTTTGCTTCATTCATGCAGTTAACAATGTGTATGCATCTTAGGGTACATGGGCATATGTTTTTATTGTGTAAATACTAAGGAGTCAGGGTGCTATGCTACAGATTAACCCATTTGTTCAACTTTTTATTAGATAATGCAGAACAACTCTCTTCAGCAGTGTATTTGAGACCCATAACCCCACATTTTTGCCAACCTGGCACTGACAGTCTTTTATTGTTAATTTTAACCATTCTGGAGGGTAAATGGTGACACTTAACTGTGGTTTGAATTTGCAGTTCCCTGATGCAACTTAAAGTCAAAGTCCTCCCCCTGGTGGATAAAATCTGAATTACTTGGAAAGCTGTTTTTTGTTGTTTTTGTTGGTTTTTTGGTCTGAGGCCCTCCGTCACGTCTCTTCCTCCCCCAGGAGCCTCCAAGAATGAAAAGTCGACCATCTTTCATAAATTCATCATGCATTGGATATCCTCTTTTATGAAGTACCCCTTTATGTCTCATGCATTTTTCTGAGCTCATTTTTCTATTGAGGTTTTTTATATTAACTTGTTATCTGCAAATGTTGATGCACACACACTTTCCATTTTAAGCTTTTAAATAAACTCATATTCAACACAACATTGTAAATCAATTGTACTTCACTTAAAAATCAACTCATTTTCACCTACGCAAGAGGCTCAATGCAAGTTCAACTTTGTCATACTTAGATGTTACCAGTAGATGGCGCCATAACCTTGCTCCTGAGCCTTCCACTGGCTGTGCCTGAATTTCAGCTAAATTTTCCCAAATATTCCAAGTAAGCGATGTTAAATAATGAGAAATCAAAACTTTAAGCCACCATACAGCTAAATGGAATACAGCTAGAACTGCTTTTTTTTTTAGAGGGAGGGCAGAAAACAATATATTAATGTTTTTTGTTCCAAATCAAGGAATAAAAAGATCTTTACCTCAAGGCAGGAAACACAGGCAAGGCTGTCCTGAGGCAGGCAAATCCATGGAAACACCCTCTGGGAGTAGCCTGCAGTCCAAAGAAAATGAGTAACTACCTCACCTAGCATTCAGACACTGTTTCACTGTTTACAAAAGGCAGGTACACCCTGGCACAAGGTCTGAAAGCAGAGAGAAACAGGGGTTTGGTCTCTGTTCCTGCCTCCCTCTGCCTCTCCTTCTGCCTCCACTCAGGGTGCAGGGTTGCCTGAGCTGTGCCCCAACTTAGAGTTGGACAGACCTTTCCATCCTCCTGCCTCCTCCCCAGCTCCACTCCTCACTGAACAAAGGAATAAATGAATGTGTGAGTGACGAAGTCCTGGCCTTTCTGTGCTTAAATATCAGAGCACACAAACCCCACACTCAAAGGAAGACCCCATGAGAGAATGTGGAAAAGCTGCAAATAGAGGTGCAGTTCTGAAATTGAGCTTGAGAGGGAGCAGGTGCGATGGGTTGGCTTGTGATGGGATGTGATTACGAGCGAGAAGACACCTTTAGTTATCAATACTTATGCAAAGCCACAAACCAGGGCTCAAGGCACATATAAGATGTGGTGAGAAGGTGACCCCTTTTATCTAGCCTTCACAATGGTCACTGGCAAGAACACAGGAACATCAAGTCAGAGATTCAGCTATTTCCTGGAGTAGCCAACACAAGGTTTCTACCATGTTAGATCACCACCTCTGAGTCCCCAAGATCTAGTGCACATTTAGAACAGGTCAAATGAGCTCACTGGTGCTTTTCATTCTCAATGTCCAGAAATGCCCACAGGATGAGCTGCACGCCTGAAGTCATCTCCATCCCACGTCCTTTCAGACCTAGCACGACCTGCTTTATAGCCCACTGATATAAAGAGAAGCTTAGAAAGAGAGGCTTTGTCCTTTTCTGGTTTTTCTTTGTGGGTAATTGGGCAAGCCTGCTTTCTGAGCAGTATTTCACACTTTTTAGGGTAGAGGAAATTGCACCACTTAGACTGCCTCATTCTAGAGGCTACTTGGGTAGGTGTCCAGAGGCTGGGGCTTGGGTGGGGGCAGAGCCCACAGGCCCAGGCCAGAAAACTGCATGTCTACAGGTGGGAGGGGTGCCCAGGGCCCAGCTCTGCTCCTCCTGGGTTGTGGAGGCTTGCTACCTGTCACCTGCCACCCACACAGCCCTGGCAGATAGAGGCTGCAGGTGAGAGTACACTATAGTTTGGGGCTTGGGGTCTCTACTTCTCCTCCTGGCCCATATGGCACCCAATGGTTGGCTGAAGCCAGTCTGTACTGCTTGCAAGATCTAATTGTTAAGTTTTAAGGAATTCTGCAAAGCCGTTGTTTTGGTTTTTGCAAAGTAGTTGTTAAACAGCCATCATATTAACAATTATAAAATCTTAGAATAAGTTATGTTTTAAAAAAGCAATAAATACGCAAAACTTCTCAATTATTTGACTGAATTTTGTAATTATATTTGCTTTTGAGGTTGCCTACACCTGTGTGTCTGCTCGCTAGAAATATTATGTGACAGTGCATTGCTTCCCATTTGCCCCCAGTTCTGCATTCAGTAATATCTTGTTGGTAGCTTGAAATTGATGGTGGTGGGAATATTTACACCACGGAAATCAAGAAATGCAACCAATCAGGGCTTTCTGCCCCAAGTGTCACCTGTTGACAGGTGCACCACTGCACCTGGCCCACAACTGGGGGACCTGGATGTGCAGTGGCTAGGAGGGTGGCCAGCCCTGTGATTCCCCCCACTGCTGCCAGTGCTGGACCTTTGCTCAGGCAGATGAGGAGGGAAGAAAGGGGAGGAAGTGGAGAAAAGCTAGGAAACACCCTTGGTTCCCCCCCAGGACACTGCAGCAGGGAGCCTGGCTCACTAGGGAGTGGGCAAAACTATTTGGAAAAGCCAGGAGCATGAGAAAGGTGACAAGCAGAAATGAAATCAGTTAAGTGACTAAGTGGAGGAAAATATAATGTCCAGAAGGCAGGTCTTGTGAAGACAGAAGGCAATCACAGAATGTGGCACTGTGACCACAAAAGGGAGGTGAGCCAAGAGTACACAGAAGTTGAGGAGTTGGGCTTCACCAGAGGCTCTGCAGTGCTGGTTCCTGACAGGGCTGTTACGATGGGCTCATAATGAAGAGTCCGGAGGGAACACAGAGGAAGTCATCAGGTCACAGTCCTGAGGCAGGAGCTCCTGGTGCTTCTCCATCCGTGCCCCCCCCCCGCCCCGCCCCCGACTCCCTGATTCATTCCTCCGCTTCTACTCAAATGTTCTCCTCTCCAGGGAATTCCAGACACTTCTCCACATTCTGCCATACACTCACCCTGAAAGATTCCAGAATCTTTTATTGCTGGAGACACCCCAGTCTTGAGCTGGATGTCCCATAGACACCCAAATCCCTCACCTAGTCCTCCAAACCTGCTGCTTCCCACCTCACCCTCCCATCTCAGAGAGATACCAAACCTGGAAGGCCTCATCAGTCCAGCAACTGTCACAGCTCTGAGGAGCCCGCTCCATCTCCCCACACCCCTCCTCTTCCTCCATCCCACCTCCCAGGGCTCTGACACTGCTTCCCAAACGTTAATGACCTTTTCCTTCATGTTCCCCATGTTTTGAAAGTTGCCTATGACATTGCATGCATTAAACATCACCACCTACCCTTAAAGTGGCATTTGCAACTTCCAACCAGAATTTCACCCATTAAACCCACAGAGCCGTTACCACGTGCCATGTGTGCTGGGCACAGGGATTCGAGGCGAACAGGCCTGGCCCTGGCCCTCCAGGGCTCATGGCCTACCGAGGGAGATTACATAAACAGATACTGAATCAAACAGTGCTCCTAGGTAAGGACAATGCGTCTGCCACCTGGACTCTGTCTCCAGCCATTCTCCAGACCAAAGCCAAAAAGGGATTCCTGGAACACAAAGCTGACCAAGTCATTCCCTTATTTAAAACTTTTGTTGTTGTTGAGTATTTAAAACCTTTAGTGGCTCCCTACTGCCCTTAGGATAACATTTACACCCTAGTTAGCTTGGCTTCTCAGCCCTTTCTGATCAAACCCACATTAACAGAAGAATTCTCATTTATTTGGTCAATTAACACCAATCTAACTGAATACTTACTGTGTGCCAGTCATTGTACTAAACACCAGGATCCTGAGGAACCATAAAATGTATACCATTTCCTCTCCTGGAGCATGTAACCTACCAGGGCAGATACTGACAGATACTTGTACAAATGATTATCAGTGTGATGAGTTCAGAAAAAGGAACATTTCCTTCTCAGTTCTCTGCTTGACACGACTCCTGGTGGTGCCCATCTGCTGGTCCTGCCTAGGTTGGCCCCTCTCCTGAGACGCCCTCTCTCCTTCATTAGCCATATCTCTGTTAAGCCCCAGGTTTCAGGTCAAGGTTTCCTCCCAAGAGTCTTCCCTGAACCCCCCTTGCGGTCCTATGGTGGCCCTCAGCCCTGTGAGGACGCTGAGTACAGGGCTGTCTCCCCCAGGCCCAACACAGAGCTCCTGAGAACGACAGCTAGGTCTTCTGGATCCACTGGGAACATGTGCATTTTTAAAGTTATTTACATCAATTTCGCATATTTATGAAAGCTGGAGCTGAGTGCTAATACAGGAAACAGAAAGTATTTTTAAAACAAGGATGCTTTTGAAGACCAGAGCTTTCAGGTTACTGAGTAAGGAGGGTCATTGTAGGCATTGGACTCTTTACCGTCCAAGCTACCAGTGAAGCCCCAGAGACAATAAAACTGCAGATAAAATGTACTGGTGGAGTAAGCCACTTCGAGGAAGTCCTTTGTAAATGCAGAACCTCATATTTTCCCTACTGAGGGACCATGTCATAAGTCCCAGATTTTAATCTTGCTTGTACTGCTTACTAGTTGTGAGCTACTGGGCTAATCATTTTACTTTTTTACTCCTTTATACTCTTACATGTAAAACTAAAGAGGTTCAGTTAGATGATCATTAGTTCTTTTCAGCAATAAAACTGCATGATTCCACAGGGGCAGAACATCAGCAGCTAAGATTACAAGGCAGGTGAGATCAGGCCTTTAACCTAGGTCTCTTAAACTTCTTCAGTGATGACATTACATGGCATCAAAGATACTCTACAGTCAACTGCCCACAAATCTGAAAAACTACAATACCTGAAAACTCTTCACAGGTCAACCTATACACTTGAAAGAGCAAACTTTTATTTCAAATGTACCTGGTGCTAGATAGATAATTCACAAAACTAAACCTTTAGCATGGTTTTAATATCTATATCACATAACTTTGGGTTAAAAACACCTCAGGAAAAAAATTCCAACTCAGTGGAGAATCATTCATCAAAATGCCTTTCCTCAAAATCAGCTCTGTGAAAAAACCAACCCACAGGAAGAGTTTTTAAAAAAAGAAAGGAAGAGGACTTCCCTGGTTGTCCAGAGGTGAAGAATCCACCTTCCAGTGCAGGGGGCACAGGTTCGATCTCTGGGAGGGGAACTAAGATCCCGCAGGCTGCAGGGCAACTAAGCTTGAGCACCACAACTAGAGAGAAGCCCGCACACTGCAAATCCTAAGCCCATGCGCTCTGGAGCCTGGAAGCCACAAACAGGGAAGCCTGCAGCCGCTGCAGCGAAGACCCACCACAGCCAATATTAAAGAACAAAAAAATAAAAAGAAAGAAAAAAGAATGTACAAGTGAATAGCAGGACAAGAACTATAAGAGGAAGCATATGGAAAGGAGGAGGTAACTTAGCCTCTAGATCTAGCATTTTCTTAATGGTTTCAGCCTGTTTTTTCGAGGGGGAGGGGGTGGTTTCTAGGACAAGGAGAAAAACGACTACCCAACCTCTTTGCCTCTGAAACTTATACCTTCAAAGTGGCAGCTGAAAGACCTGACATGGGGAGAATGGAGGCTTGGAGGCTTTTTCAGCTGAGGCATTCAACGTGAATAGGAGGAGTGAAGAGACTAAGGCTTTGGTTCAACCAGAGTGCCAGACAGCTCTTATGATCATGAATAGGTGGCCATATGACTTATCATCCAAACCAGGACCTTTTTAGGAATGAAAGAGCACTAATAATTATATTAGGGCTATGGGGAAACTGCATCCCAAGTAAATCAGATATATGGTCATCATAGGTGTTAAGGGCCCCAGCAAAGGCAGGGGTGCTTCCCCAGTGGCTCAGCGGTAAAGAATTCACCCACAGTGCAGGAGACGCAAGTTCAATCCCTGGGTCGGGAAGATCCCCTAGAGGAGGAAATGGCAACCCACTCCTGTATTCTTGCCTGCAAAATCCCATGAACAGAGGAGTCTGGCGGGCTACAGTCCATGAAGTTGCAAAACAGGCAGGCATGACTTAGCAAACTAAAGAACAACAAAGCAAAGGCAGGGGATCTACAGAGTTAGCTGATCGACCATATAACAAAATCTTACCTCATCTTATCAACCACAGGAGCCCCAGCAGAGGCAACAGGGAAGATAGAAATCAGCCTTTCAGCTAATATCATCTCTGCTCCTTAGGTACAATATAAACTTGTCAGTTACCTCTGGCGCCATTTTCTTTTGATTCCTACGTGTCCTGGCCCTCTCGAATAAACTCCTTTAAGATTGGTCCTAACAGGAAAACAGTACTCAAAGCACACAAACCTGATCTCCAATGCATATCAACTCTGTATCCCAAGAGGTACATGACAGAATCTTGGGTATCTAACACTGCAAAGTGCAAGAAGTGAGCAAGGTGACAAAGGAAGTGTGAACATGGGAAGAGCATGGGAAGAGCAGGTATCTGTATGTATGGGCCAAATATGGCTGTCTCAGAATGATATCCTTATTCCCCAGGGGATCAATACAAAATGACCACCATTTCTCAGTTCTAAATTCCTAAGAGAGAAAGTCTGACTAGTACAGATTGGGTCTGAAGTCTCCTTGGTCAAAGCAGGTATGGCTAGGTGTGTGTTCTGCTTAGCTGCTCAGTCGTGTCCAACACTTTGCAGGCTATCAGGGAAGCCCTTATAGCTCAAATGGTAAAGGACCTACCTGCAACAAAGGAGACATGGGTTTGATCCCTGGGGAAGATCTCTTGGAAAAGGGAATGGCTACTGACTCCAGTATTCTTGCCTGAAGAATTCCATGGACAGGGGAGCCTGGTGGGCTGCACTCCCTGGGGTTGTAAGAGTCAGACATGACTGAGTGACCAACACTTTTATGGCTAGGTGGTAGGTCACAAATTGCACATGGCCACAGAGATCTCACCCCAGTGGAGTAGAAGCTTTTAGAAAATGGAGGATCTGGGCAAACAGGTGCTCTAAAATTGTATCATATTTGATGCAAACTGAGGAAAGCTGAAAGTCACCATAGAAATGCAAGCAATTATATTGTTCACTGATAGATGAAACATTACATAGAGACAATAAGGTAAAATTATTTGTTGATTCAAGGTCATCCTTAGTATTGGGTTATATCCTGAAAGTGATATTTGAACTTTTATTTCTTTTATCCACTTAATCCACTCCTAAAGTCTTAAATTTTTGGCCCTGCCCCAGGCTTCCCTCTCTTAAGCCTTAAGTAATCTTTAAAACTTGCTGTTAATTTTTCCTTTCTTGCTAAGTGATGGTAAGATTGCCTGTCATTCTGTTTCTTAAGAAAATTGCCTAATACCTGCTTTTGTTAGGAAATATACCACATTATCTTATGGAAGCTTATGAATTTTTTAATATATTAAAAAACAGATACATATTTTTAATTATTACAAAATTAATACACACATGAGTTAAAAATTCAAATACATGGAGTAGAAAAATAAAAGATTAAAATGTTGCCCAACTACTGTCCACAACTTAGTTCTACTTCCTGGATTACTTTTTTGACAAGGACCCAAGTAGGAAATACACTTTACACCCACATACACACACACACANGAGGCTCTTTAGCTCTTCTTTGCTTTCTGCCATAAGGGTGGTGTCATCTGTGTATCTGAGGTTATTGATACTTCTCCCTGCAATCTTGATTCCAGCTTTGCTTCATTCATGCAGTTAACAATGTGTATGCATCTTAGGGTACATGGGCATATGTTTTTATTGTGTAAATACTAAGGAGTCAGGGTGCTATGCTACAGATTAACCCATTTGTTCAACTTTTTATTAGATAATGCAGAACAACTCTCTTCAGCAGTGTATTTGAGACCCATAACCCCACATTTTTGCCAACCTGGCACTGACAGTCTTTTATTGTTAATTTTAACCATTCTGGAGGGTAAATGGTGACACTTAACTGTGGTTTGAATTTGCAGTTCCCTGATGCAACTTAAAGTCAAAGTCCTCCCCCTGGTGGATAAAATCTGAATTACTTGGAAAGCTGGTTTTTGTTGTTTTTGTTGGTTTTTTGGTCTGAGGCCCTCCGTCACGTCTCTTCCTCCCCCAGGAGCCTCCAAGAATGAAAAGTCGACCATCTTTCATAAATTCATCATGCATTGGATATCCTCTTTTATGAAGTACCCCTTTATGTCTCATGCATTTTTCTGAGCTCATTTTTCTATTGAGGTTTTTTATATTAACTTGTTATCTGCAAATGTTGATGCACACACACTTTCCATTTTAAGCTTTTAAATAAACTCATATTCAACACAACATTGTAAATCAATTGTACTTCACTTAAAAATCAACTCATTTTCACCTACGCAAGAGGCTCAATGCAAGTTCAACTTTGTCATACTTAGATGTTACCAGTAGATGGCGCCATAACCTTGCTCCTGAGCCTTCCACTGGCTGTGCCTGAATTTCAGCTAAATTTTCCCAAATATTCCAAGTAAGCGATGTTAAATAATGAGAAATCAAAACTTTAAGCCACCATACAGCTAGATGGAATACAGCTAGAACTGCTTTTTTTTTTTAGAGGGAGGGCAGAAAACAATATATTAATGTTTTTTGTTCCAAATAAAGGAATAAAAAGATCTTTACCTCAAGGCAGGAAACACAGGCAAGGCTGTCCTGAGGCAGGCAAATCCATGGAAACACCCTCTGGGAGTAGCCTGCAGTCCAAAGAAAATGAGTAACTACCTCACCTAGCATTCAGACACTGTTTCACTGTTTACAAAAGGCAGGTACACCCTGGCACAAGGTCTGAAAGCAGAGAGAAACAGGGGTTTGGTCTCTGTTCCTGCCTCCCTCTGCCTCTCCTTCTGCCTCCACTCAGGGTGCAGGGTTGCCTGAGCTGTGCCCCAACTTAGAGTTGGACAGACCTTTCCATCCTCCTGCCTCCTCCCCAGCTCCACTCCTCACTGAACAAAGGAATAAATGAATGTGTGAGTGACGAAGTCCTGGCCTTTCTGTGCTTAAATATCAGAGCACACAAACCCCACACTCAAAGGAAGACCCCATGAGAGAATGTGGAAAAGCTGCAAATAGAGGTGCAGTTCTGAAATTGAGCTTGAGAGGGAGCAGGTGCGATGGGTTGGCTTGTGATGGGATGTGATTACGAGCGAGAAGACACCTTTAGTTATCAATACTTATGCAAAGCCACAAACCAGGGCCCAAGGCACATATAAGATGTGGTGAGAAGGTGACCCCTTTTATCTAGCCTTCACAATGGTCACTGGCAAGAACACAGGAACATCAAGTCAGAGATTCAGCTATTTCCTGGAGTAGCCAACACAAGGTTTCTACCATGTTAGATCACCACCTCTGAGTCCCCAAGATCTAGTGCACATTTAGAACAGGTCAAATGAGCTCACTGGTGCTTTTCATTCTCAATGTCCAGAAATGCCCACAGGATGAGCTGCACGCCTGAAGTCATCTCCATCCCACGTCCTTTCAGACCTAGCACGACCTGCTTTGTAGCCCACTGATATAAAGAGAAGCTTAGAAAGAGAGGCTTTGTCCTTTTCTGGTTTTTCTTTGTGGGTAATTGGGCAAGCCTGCTTTCTGAGCAGTATTTCACACTTTTTAGGGTAGAGGAAATTGCACCACTTAGACTGCCTCATTCTAGAGGCTACTTGGGTAGGTGTCCAGAGGCTGGGGCTTGGGTGGGGGCAGAGCCCACAGGCCCAGGCCAGAAAACTGCATGTCTACAGGTGGGAGGGGTGCCCAGGGCCCAGCTCTGCTCCTCCTGGGTTGTGGAGGCTTGCTACCTGTCACCTGCCACCCACACAGCCCTGGCAGATAGAGGCTGCAGGTGAGAGTACACTATAGTTTGGGGCTTGGGGTCTCTACTTCTCCTCCTGGCCCATATGGCACCCAATGGTTGGCTGAAGCCAGTCTGTACTGCTTGCAAGATCTAATTGTTAAGTTTTAAGGAATTCTGCAAAGCCGTTGTTTTGGTTTTTGCAAAGTAGTTGTTAAACAGCCATCATATTAACAATTATAAAATCTTAGAATAAGTTATGTTTTAAAAAAGCAATAAATACTCAAAACTTCTCAATTATTTGACTGAATTTTGTAATTATATTTGCTTTTGAGGTTGCCTACACCTGTGTGTCTGCTCGCTAGAAATATTATGTGACAGTGCATTGCTTCCCATTTGCCCCCAGTTNATATTAACAATTATAAAATCTTAGAATAAGTTATGTTTTAAAAAAGCAATAAATACGCAAAACTTCTCAATTATTTGACTGAATTTTGTAATTATATTTGCTTTTGAGGTTGCCTACACCTGTGTGTCTGCTCGCTAGAAATATTATGTGACAGTGCATTGCTTCCCATTTGCCCCCAGTTCTGCATTCAGTAATATCTTGTTGGTAGCTTGAAATTGATGGTGGTGGGAATATTTACACCACGGAAATCAAGAAATGCAACCAATCAGGGCTTTCTGCCCCAAGTGTCACCTGTTGACAGGTGCACCACTGCACCTGGCCCACAACTGGGGGACCTGGATGTGCAGTGGCTAGGAGGGTGGCCAGCCCTGTGATTCCCCCCACTGCTGCCAGTGCTGGACCTTTGCTCAGGCAGATGAGGAGGGAAGAAAGGGGAGGAAGTGGAGAAAAGCTAGGAAACACCCTTGGTTCCCCCCCAGGACACTGCAGCAGGGAGCCTGGCTCACTAGGGAGTGGGCAAAACTATTTGGAAAAGCCAGGAGCATGAGAAAGGTGACAAGCAGAAATGAAATCAGTTAAGTGACTAAGTGGAGGAAAATATAATGTCCAGAAGGCAGGTCTTGTGAAGACAGAAGGCAATCACAGAATGTGGCACTGTGACCACAAAAGGGAGGTAAGCCAAGAGTACACAGAAGTTGAGGAGTTGGGCTTCACCAGAGGCTCTGCAGTGCTGGTTCCTGACAGGGCTGTTACGATGGGCTCATAATGAAGAGTCCGGAGGGAACACAGAGGAAGTCATCAGGTCACAGTCCTGAGGCAGGAGCTCCTGGTGCTTCTCCATCCGTGCCCCCCCCAGACAGAAGGCAATCACAGAATGTGGCACTGTGACCACAAAAGGGAGGTGAGCCAAGAGTACACAGAAGTTGAGGAGTTGGGCTTCACCAGAGGCTCTGCAGTGCTGGTTCCTGACAGGGCTGTTACGATGGGCTCATAATGAAGAGTCCGGAGGGAACACAGAGGAAGTCATCAGGTCACAGTCCTGAGGCAGGAGCTCCTGGTGCTTCTCCATCCGTGCCCCCCCCCCGCCCCGCCCCCGACTCCCTGATTCATTCCTCCGCTTCTACTCAAATGTTCTCCTCTCCAGGGAATTCCAGACACTTCTCCACATTCTGCCATACACTCACCCTGAAAGATTCCAGAATCTTTTATTGCTGGAGACACCCCAGTCTTGAGCTGGATGTCCCATAGACACCCAAATCCCTCACCTAGTCCTCCAAACCTGCTGCTTCCCACCTCACCCTCCCATCTCAGAGAGATACCAAACCTGGAAGGCCTCATCAGTCCAGCAACTGTCACAGCTCTGAGGAGCCCGCTCCATCTCCCCACACCCCTCCTCTTCCTCCATCCCACCTCCCAGGGCTCTGACACTGCTTCCCAAACGTTAATGACCTTTTCCTTCATGTTCCCCATGTTTTGAAAGTTGCCTATGACATTGCATGCATTAAACATCACCACCTACCCTTAAAGTGGCATTTGCAACTTCCAACCAGAATTTCACCCATTAAACCCACAGAGCCGTTACCACGTGCCATGTGTGCTGGGCACAGGGATTCGAGGCGAACAGGCCTGGCCCTGGCCCTCCAGGGCTCATGGCCTACCGAGGGAGATTACATAAACAGATACTGAATCAAACAGTGCTCCTAGGTAAGGACAATGCGTCTGCCACCTGGACTCTGTCTCCAGCCATTCTCCAGACCAAAGCCAAAAAGGGATTCCTGGAACACAAAGCTGACCAAGTCATTCCCTTATTTAAAACTTTTGTTGTTGTTGAGTATTTAAAACCTTTAGTGGCTCCCTACTGCCCTTAGGATAACATTTACACCCTAGTTAGCTTGGCTTCTCAGCCCTTTCTGATCAAACCCACATTAACAGAAGAATTCTCATTTATTTGGTCAATTAACACCAATCTAACTGAATACTTACTGTGTGCCAGTCATTGTACTAAACACCAGGATCCTGAGGAACCATAAAATGTATACCATTTCCTCTCCTGGAGCATGTAACCTACCAGGGCAGATACTGACAGATACTTGTACAAATGATTATCAGTGTGATGAGTTCAGAAAAAGGAACATTTCCTTCTCAGTTCTCTGCTTGACACGACTCCTGGTGGTGCCCATCTGCTGGTCCTGCCTAGGTTGGCCCCTCTCCTGAGACGCCCTCTCTCCTTCATTAGCCATATCTCTGTTAAGCCCCAGGTTTCAGGTCAAGGTTTCCTCCCAAGAGTCTTCCCTGAACCCCCCTTGCGGTCCTATGGTGGCCCTCAGCCCTGTGAGGACGCTGAGTACAGGGCTGTCTCCCCCAGGCCCAACACAGAGCTCCTGAGAACGACAGCTAGGTCTTCTGGATCCACTGGGAACATGTGCATTTTTAAAGTTATTTACATCAATTTCGCATATTTATGAAAGCTGGAGCTGAGTGCTAATACAGGAAACAGAAAGTATTTTTAAAACAAGGATGCTTTTGAAGACCAGAGCTTTCAGGTTACTGAGTAAGGAGGGGTGGGTGGTGGAAGAGGCAGGGCTGCCTGGTGGGGTGGCTGGGGGATGACGAGCGCCGGCAGTCTGGCTGGCTTTCAGGAGTGGGGGTGTCTCCATCCTTTCTGCGGGCTTTCCACCCAGAGGCCTCTGCTGACTTCCTGCTGTCACTCACCGCCTTGCCTGGGGGGGTGCCTGGTGTCTGCCCCTGGACTTAGCTCCTGTGGGCTTCTCATTGCCCCCGGGGGGCGAGGCGGGGAGAGGGACCCCGGGAAAGGAGGGGGAACCCCCAAGGACGGGAGCAGCTGGCCCCTCCAGCGTCCCAGCAGTGTTCCCGGCGCAGCCCGGCCGAGCCGGCTGGTCTCTCTCATCTGCCGGATCTGGAGGCGGACCTCCGCTCGCACCTCCGAGGTCCCGCGTCAGCCTGGACCCGGCTACGGGCAGGGCCCGGAGCAGCCGAGGTCCGCAGGGAAGCGAGCCTTGGAAAGCCGCCCGTCCCCCTATAAGAGGTTTTGTCCTGCCTGGAAGTCCCCCACCTCCGGCAACCTGTGCGCAGAGTCCCACGCTCCTCCCTTGGAATCGGGGTTGGGAGATGGCGTGGCCCGCCTCCTTCACTTCAAAGCCGAGGAAGCTGCTGTCCTGAGAGAGAGTCAGCGCCCACGGTACCACAGCTGGCGAGGTAATCGTGCTTTACAACAAAAAAAGGCAGTCTCCTGGGCCTCCCTCCGCCTGGGGCCCTTGGCTAACCCCTACCCCCAGCCCACCAGTTTAGGGTAGGCTGCCCCAGCTTTTCCAGCTGGTTTGAACCCCAAAGTCAAGCCTCCAGTAACTGAAACTCAACGGAAATCATGGCCACCCCCGCCTGCACCTTCCTCCACACCCTTCTCATTCATCTGCCCCTCTGACACCAGGAAGCGGGGACAAAGCTTGACCCTACCTGACAGGCTCTCCCGGGCGGGGACCAGGAGGAAAGGCTGCTCAGTGACTCGGGGGAGGGCTCACCCGGGCGAGGAGTGGCTGCCTTAATGCCTTAAGGAAGGAAACCAAACACAGGTGTGCCCTGTTAGCCTTCCCGGCCCACAGCCATGACGGCGCTCTCCCTGTCCCTACAGGATAAAGCCCCAGCCTCTTAGCCCAGCCCCCAAGCCTCTCCCAGCTGGGCTTCAACCTGCCTGTCCAGCCTCATCTCCCACCATGTGGACCCCGTGCTCCTTCCTGCCTTGTCACATCATCCTCGAACATGGCGCGACACCCTCCAGGCCTCTCTGGCTCTGTCGGTGCCGTTCCCTCTGCCTCCAACACCCTTCTCTGCTTCTCCACCTGACAAGCTCCTTCCCATTGTTATGACCCACCTCAGCCAATGCAGGAGACTGGGGGTTCCATCCCTGGGTCAGGAGGCTCCCCTGGAAGGGGAAATGGCAACCCACTCTCCTATTCTTGCTCGGAAACAGAAGAGCCTGACGGACTAGAGCCCATGGGGTCGGAAAGAGTCGACAGCACTGCGCATGCACGTGCACGTGCGCTCTCACCAGCACTGCGCATGCACGTGCACGTGCGCTCTCACGTGCGCACCGCGGGGCAACTCAGCCCCTGGGCTACCACTGAGCCTGCGCTCTAGAGCCCAAGAGCCGCAACTACGGAGCCCATGTGTCAGGACCACTGGAACCCAAGCACCTGGAGCTGGGGGCAGTGAGAAGCCCTCACACCACAACCAGAGAGCAGCTCCTGCTCACAGCAACTAGAGAAAAACCCACACAGCAACCAAGACCCTGCACAGCAACCAAGACCCTGCACAGCCAAAACTAATAACAATTAAAAAAAACTTGAAAAAAACCTCAAAAGTCACCTCCCATTCTCTGTGTGGATACTTCCTTCCTGCCCCTTCTCCTCCTCTACCTCCCCCTCCTCCTCACCCTCCTCTTGTTCCTCCTCCGGCACCTTATCCTCGTCCTCTTGACTGGGGTGCTTCTGTACTAACTTTATAGATGATAAAAATGTGAGGTCATGAATCTGTGTCCCTGCCAGACTCAACTCCTCAGTGACAGCAATTGTGTCTTTATCTTCAAATACTTAGAGCCCAGCACACAGCGGACACTCAAAAAAGCAATAATTTGCTAAACGGAATCAGTATATGGACTCTGGATTTACTCCAGAGCTAAATTAGGAAACAACGCATAGCACTGCACAAGGATCGCCTTCCAACTCCTTTATTTAACTCGTGTTTATTGAGTATAGTGATGTGCAAAGCACTGTGTAGACAAAGTATTGGGCACTCTAAGCTGGGTAGACACAGGTTTCACATTTTGGAGGTACAGACAAGACCGAGTATGACTGATAAGGAAATAGTTAGGAGGGAGTGACCAGCACTATTATAAGCAGATTGTCACATCTAATCCCACAAAGCAGACATTTACATTATTATTCTCATATTAACAGATGAGGAGATTGAGGCTTCAAACTTGGAGAGAATTGTGAAGGCACAGCTAATAAGTAATGGGGGCAGGATCTGAACCTAGGCTGCCCCCAGGCCCCACACACCCAAACACAGAGATTTGGCTTAAGGGTTTTATTTTCCTAAGTAGTGGCCCTCAACACTGTGTGCACACAGCAAACACCCGGAGAACTTAAAAGAGCACAGGTAACCCACTTTGGTCCCGCCCCAGAAATTCTGATGTACCTGGTCTGGGGTGCAGTTGGGGCTGAGACCCGGCTCTAGATGGGGGAGTCTGGTGTCAGGTGTGAAACGTGAGACCCGCCTGCAGCTGAGGTGCTCCCTGGTTGTGTCAGATTCCTGTCTTCGGAGACTCGACTCGGAGCTTTCCTGTCCCCTTGAGGGGGCCCCCAGTGTGGCCAGGGCTGACGCTTCCTCCCTCACATTCTGTCTGTGTCTCACCAGCTGTGACCTTCCTGTGGCCTTGGAGTTGCCAAAGACACCTTACTGGGGAAATTCCATGGCTTCCGTGTGAGGGGGCATGAGTTCTCCAGGATGCCAGCCAGCTTTCAGTATGAGTGAGCCAAGAGCCGTGGGTCGTGGTGAAGGTAGCTGATGTGAGCACCCTGGGTGGGTGGCTTGTGGGCAGCCAACCTGACACCAGAAGAAGGGACTGGAAAAAAACAACACACATCTCACAGCTTCCCCAGAGGCAGGTTCTGTGGGACACAGGCAGCGAAGTGGAGAGAGGGCTCCTGACTCTACTGTCTGCCTGTTGTCCTCGGCAACTGCTGGACCCCAGGCATTAGCAGACCCCGAGAGACAGTAAGGATCCCCAGAACCAGCAGAGCCAAGCAGAGTGGCTGCAGCCAGTAAGGCTGGCTTTCCCCTTTTCAGGCCCAGGCAGTGACTCAGGGACAAGGATGGAGAGCAGACAGTGACCTCAGCTCCCTTGCCCCTGGGCAGAATGACCTTGCCCCAGAGTGCTGTCCAGAGTACAGAGAGCCTGGGTCCGATGGGAGGGAGGTTGGCAGTATGGCCCATGTGTTTGGAATGGGCAGGACCCTGCCCTCACTGGCCAGGTTCTTCACAGAAGTGTTGTGAGCATCATGTCATCGAATCCTCACCGTAGCACTTGGGCCATTCTTTCCCAGCTTTTCAGATGCAGAGAGCTTGGGGCTCTCAGAACCTCAAGCACAGGTTGGTCTGTGTGTGAGCAGACTTAATGGGCCATCCATGAGATCTCTCCCATGTCCAACTTCCTATGCCTCTAATTCTAAATCTAGGTAGTTCATGGACTGTCTGACTATGCAAGGCTCCCATGTAGGATGGCGACGTCTGTTCCTTTAGCCGTGAGAGCTAGGATGTGCTCTTGATTACCCCCAACCATGACCAGTATGAAACAGCTTCCTTCACAGAAAGAACAACAGGATAAGACACCAGAGCAGCCACTGCAGAGGGTGGGCCTTACCCCCAGCCTGTGCTTCTTTTTTTGGCCATGTGGCAAGTAGTATCTTAGTTCCCCAATCAGGGATTAAACTTGAACCCCCCGCACTGGAAGTGTGGCATCTTAACCACTGGACCACCAGAGTTATCCACCTGTGCCCCTGTTATCTGTACATTCATATAAGCCCTCTCACCATATCACCTAGCACGGCACATGGCAGGTAGCAGATGCTCCTTAAGTGTTTTCTGGATGATTCAACCGTGATGAGTCCTTTTGCAAAGACTCATGCCATAATTGAACTTGGCATATATTTAAGTATTCATTTATCCAACAAATAGATATGACAAGTGCCCATGACACACCAGGCACACACCAGTGGCTTAGTGATCCAATGACAAGTGGAAAATAGGTCCCCATGGCGCTCTAGATTTGTGGGGGAAGAAATTAGTTTCCCAAATGCACATAAAATGAGTCTGTGAAAAAGTTATTAAAGGCAAGGGTCACAGGTCTATGGAAGTGCGGGCAAGAGGATCTGCCTCAGCAAAGGCTCCTTTGAGGAAGAGGTCTGCACATGGATCCAGCCACCCACCAACCCGTCCATCATGGACCGTGTTCTAAGCATGCTGAACAGGTGTCACCACCCGCTGACTGTGTGGGTCATTTCCCCAAAGGTCCTTCAGAGTAAGAGGAAACCCACATCTCCTGGCTCACCCAACAACACACTTAAGTTTTAGGTGTAAGTTTTCCAGTCAAGAGGAAAAAAGAATTTTTTGTGTGTGTGCAAAGCAGCTGAAACTGAAACTGACTTCACCAAGGGCGTCCCAGTTTTGTTTTTGGTCAAGGGAATGAGCCAACTCTCCAGGAACCCCAGGGACACTCCCATATTGCCCAACACTGCAGGGCAATGCAACCTACCCCTAATCCCCTGCCTCTGCCAGCATCTTCCCCTACTCAGTGCCAGCTGCTCCATAGTCAGAGGTCTGCAGGGAACCACCCCAGATGGAACCTTCCCCAGGGTCTGCTCAGGGCAAGGTCAAGGGCAGGCCTGAAGGAGTGACCCTCAGACCAATTGGACAAGACAGTGACCAAACAGTCTGCAATCAGGAGATGCAGGGTGACTGAGGCTCTGCCTCTGAACTGCCTGCACCCTTTCCAGGGCCCTGAGCTCAAAGCAATAATCCTAGTGACTCTGGACATGTGCAGCTGCCCACACCTCGGCCCCTTCCTCGCTTTCTGCTCAGGTCCCCCCTCTCCCTCCTGACTGACTTCTTTCCATCCATACTCCTTCAATAACTTAGGGTGCAAGTGACACTATGATGTCCCTGATTTTCCTCCTGCTGTCACTCTTGTCTCTTTAAGCTTCTGAGAGGGTCTGTCTGACACAATAAGCCTTTTTCAAGCCAGGGCTTCACAGGACCACAGACAAGGAGACAGAAAACCCTGCAGGTACTTGAAGATCTAATCTCAGTCCCTTCTCATCCTCTCTTCTTCCTGCTCATCAAACTGGTTTTCCTTTGGGATATACAGATGGCTACTACACCATCACAAAGTCTTCCAGATGCCGTGGCTCAGAACATAACCTCTGGGCTCAATTTCCCAAGGTTTGTCTGCCAAAGAAAAACCCTTTCTCTCCCACATTGCCACAAATATGTGCCTACTGGCGTTGGGACAGGCTATGGTGTCAGCTATGGATTTAGAAGCCTCCATGTTTCTATGTATTTGTTCTAGACCAGAGCTTCTCAAACTTAAGCCATTCAGGGTCCTGAAGAGGATGTGTACTGAACCCAGAATCCTGGACCTGCCTGCCAGAGATGCAGATTCAGAAGGTATGGGTGTGGACCCAGGTGATGAGGCTGTGCTGGGTCTTCATTGCAATGTGCAGGCTTCTCTAGTTGTGGCGTGCAGGCTCAAAAGTTGTGTCTGGCGGAGGGGGGAGGACTTACTTGCCCCACTGCCTGGGAAATCTCATGGACAGAGAAGCCCTGCAGGCTACAGTCCATGGGGCAGCAAAAGAGTCAGACACGACGGAGCATAGCGCATAGCATAGCATAGCGTGTAGCATAGCATAGCACATGTGGGATCTTAGTTCCTTGCATGCATGTTTAGTCACTCAGTCAAGTCCGACTCTGGAACCGCATGGATTTTAGCCTACCAGGTTTCTCTATCCACAGGATTCTCCAGGCAAGAACACTGAAGAGGACTGCCACTTCTTCCTCCAGGAAACGCCCTGACCCAGGGGTTGAACCTGTGTCTCCTGTATTACAGGCAAATTCTTTAACCGCTGAGCCACGGGAAGAAGCTTAGTTCCTTGACCAGGGATCAAACCTGAGTCAGGGAATGCATGAGGGAATTGGTGAGGAAGGCAGATTCTTAACCACTTGACTACCAGGGAAGTCCCAGAGTAGGACTGTTTTTGCATCTCAGTCCTTACCCTGAGGCAAAAGGTGCTCTGACTGAGCACTGGAGGGAAGAAGAGCAATGAGGAAATAGTGCAGAAATAAGATATCTCAGTGAAGACACTTCTAAACATTAACCCATTGCACTGGCTTACCCTTGAGATGAATTCCCTTTTGCAAAGCAATGTTCTGGGAAGTCAGGAAACCCACCCAGGTCACCCAGCTCTAGAGTCACATGCTGACCTGTCTGCTTGCTCCCTGCCCACTGTGCCCACCATGAAGCCAAATTCATGTCAGATTTGATTGTTACTGGTAGAATCACTGCCATCTGTCCTGACACGGGTGGTCAGTAGTGTCATCTCTGCAGAGAAACAAAGATGTCAAAAAGACATCTGCATCTAACCCCATGGACACCTTCTAGACCCACCGCTCCTCAGGTTAGGGTACTGGGGTCAGTGTGACTGAGCAGGCACCCTGGACTGGGGGGAGGCATTACCTCAGAACCATTAAAGCAGAAGCTTTGCATTGGGAGCGCAGCAATCCATGTTTTGGGCTTCCCAGTTGGCTCAGTGGTACAGAATCCACCTGCCAATGCAGGAGACCCACGTTCGATCTCTGTCAGGAAGATACCCTGGAGAAGAAATAGTAACACACTCCAGTGTTCATGGCAGGAGAATCCCCATGAACAGAGGAGCCTGGAGGGCTACAGCCCACGGGGTCGCAAAGAGTCAGATATGACTTTTCGACTAAAACAGCAACAATCCACGTTTTAACATGCTTTACAGGAGAGTCTGGTGTTTGAGAATAGCTCAGGTTTGAGAACAGCTGTTTTTACTGAAAGAATGAGCCAGCTTCCCAGTGTAGTTTGGGAGGACTGGGTTTGGTGATATGGAAAGTTCCTTGCTCTCTGGGCAAGCTCTGACATACACCATAGAGGAGTTGGTGGAGCATACACTAATCCAGTTGTGAAGTCAACTGTGACTTCTCCTGCTTTGCGTGGTTACAGCCTTGTCCTGGAGAGGATTTATTGCTGGGATAGTCTAGTTGCTATAGTAACTCTTGTACTCTCCCTGGGCCCTTCCTCTGTGGGTGGTAATGTTTACATCATTTAGATACCAGGTCAACCCAGTGTCCAAACTCTGCTTCCGGGTCTATCCACACCCGAGCCCAGGGAAGCCGTTTGTTATCACTGCAGGGACAGCCTGAACTACAAGGCCTGGCCCAGGTGGTCGTCTTGGTGTGTTTCTTATAATCTGCAATAACTTCCAATTTTCTGTTTTTCAGAAAAGAAAACAACCAAAATGTAATAATATATGGGAGCTGGGGGCGGACTACTACATATGATCGAAAAAGTTATGCCAACCTCTGTTATTTCTTGAGGTGAGCGAGCAAGTAAATATAGAGCAGATTTTTAAAAAATACAATTCACTTACCATAAAACTCACCCTTTTAAAGTATACAATTTGGTGGGTTTTAAAGTAAATTGTGCCACAAGAGAACTTTCTGGGGTGATAGAAATGTTCAATAGCTTGTTTTGCCTGATGGGCTTCCTTTGTGGCTCAGCTGGTAAAGAATCTGCCTGCAGTGCAGGAGACCTGGGTTCAATCCCTGGGTTGGGAAGATCCCCTAGAGAAGGCTACCCACTCTAGTATTCTGGCCTGGAGAATTCCATGGACTATATAGTCCGGGGTTGCAGAGAGTCAGATGCGACTGNCTCAGCTGGTAAAGAATCTGCCTGCAGTGCAGGAGACCTGGGTTCAATCCCTGGGTTGGGAAGATCCCCTAGAGAAGGCTACCCACTCTAGTATTCTGGCCTGGAGAATTCCATGGACTATATAGTCCGGGGTTGCAGAGAGTCAGATGCGACTGAGAGACTTTCGCTTTCACTTGTTTTGCCTGTTACTTCCATGGGTGCATATAATTTTCAAAACTCTTCTAATTGAACCATTATGTCCTGTTTATTTTATTCTGTCTAAACTATACTTTAATTTTAAAAAATAATTTAAAAAGTAAACGGTGCACTTTCCCAATAAGTGGCCTGGAGGTGATCTCTGAAAATGGTTCATTATTCAATTGACCCAGAAAACCCCACAAAATTATGCAAACCAAGAGGTTCAAGTCTTTGTGCCCTGAAGGGTATGCACATCTGGAAAGCCTCCAAGTATCTGAAGAATATCTAAATGTAAAAATAAATAAATAATGATGCTACTTTCAAAAATCTGAAACAAAATTTGAGAAATGTCCAGTGAATGTCAATGAACTTGTCTCCAAAATAACAAGCAAACAGTCACATTTGCCTTGTGACATGAACCCATTCCTTGTTAATGTTGGTAAGGAAAATTGAGATAAACATAGGCATTATAAAATAATCAGGGTAACTTGCCTGAGGCAATGTAACCTGAACAAACACCCAGGGAATAGAATGGTATCAACTTCATGATTACACACAGCTAAGTAAAGGAAAAATCGCATGTATTACTTGGTGAAAATACAAAAAAGCAGAGTTTAATTTTTTAAATAGTATGCCCTCTCTCCAAATAACAATATTTTATTATATATGTATCATAAGTCACACCAGGTGAAAGAGCAATTTGCTTTTAGCATGTTAGCAAGAGTTATCAAATTGGGTTTTGGTTTTTTTCCTTAATTTTATTCTAATTTTCATTTTAAAGCTAAGTAGTAAGCACACAGGCAAATGATGTAGTAAAACACTTCCAAAACCAAAGCCTTAGTTTTTAGGGAGAAACTAAATAAATACCTGAAAGTAACTTTATAAGCATAGAGAAAAGATATTATAAGGAATAATTACCAGGAAAATAAATTAGATTCCTAGTGTTCTCTTACATATATATATTCAACTTCACCTCCCTTCCTTATTCATACAAACTTTTTTTTTTTTTTTTTTTTGCCATTCTGCATGGCTTGTGGGATGTGGGATCTTAGTTCCTTGACCAGGGATTGAACCCAGGCTCTCTGCAGTAACAGCATGGAGTAGAGGACCGCCAAGGAACTCCACATACCATCATTTTTGAACGTAAGAATACATGTAGTGTGTTTGTGGAATACGGTGATTACTAAAATATAGGGAGGTTGCTAGTGACACTTTTAACATTACATATGTTGCTGCTGTTCAGTCTCTAGATTGTGTCCGACTCTTGCAACCCCGTGGACTGCAGCATGCCAGGCTCCTCTGCCCTCCACTATCTCAGAATTTACTCAAGTTCATGTCCATATATTATATATATAATTACTTTTGCTATTATGTCTTTTCTAGATAGGCGCACACATGCAGAGGCTCTTATTTCTAGCTCGGTGTCTGTGTAGGTAAGAGGAAAGGTGAGACGTGTTTATCTTTGGGTGCGTCTGTGCTCTGGCAAAGGTTTATCACTGGGGCGTTGTGAGCCAAAGGTGGACCAGTTACCAGAAGTCGACATGTGTGAATTTCAAACAGGCAATATGCTTACTCATGGAAGAACATAATTTTCAACACATTAAGAGCTTTCTCTTTTATAGTAATAATCATTCTTTAGAAAGCAAAGAGGACCATGACATGATGCTAGAGGTAAAGAATCCGTCTGCCAATGCAGGAGATACAGGAGACTCAGGTTCAATCCTTGGGTTGGGAAGATCCCCTGGAGAAGGCAATGGCAAGCCACTCCAGTATTCTTGCCTGGAGAATCTCATGAATAGAGGTGCCTGGTAGGCTGGTTGCAAAGAGTTGAATGAAACTGAGCAACTACTACATGTTAAGCACCAAATTAGGTACTTTTATCTCACATAATCTTCACAACTAACCCAAGCAGGCACAGATTAACCCAAGTTCATAGAACAGGAATCTGAGTCACAAAACATGGGTAGAAAAGTGGCAGAGTGTTCTCATTTCAGAGCCTGTAGTTTCATTCTCCAAAGTCTCATCTAAAATGTGAGAAAACTTCCCCAAGAAAATAATGTTGAGTACATAATTAGACTTTACTCGTTTTTTAGTGATATGGACTTTAACCTCTACATATTAATTTTATGTACACAGTGTACCAATATATTCTCTCCTGACCTGATAATTTTGTTATGATTAGAAACGACTTCACTCTAAGAAAATAATGAAGGAAAGATTCATTTTTTTCTTCTAAAAAAAAGACATTAAAATTAGAGGAAATGGAAATGGGTCATATGTTAGATGATAGTATTGAATTGTTAATTTTTTTCAGTTCAGTTCAGTTCAGTCTCTCAGTCGTGTCCAACTCCTTGCGACCCCATGAACTGCAGCACGCCAGGCCTCCCTATCCATCACCAGCTCCCAGAGTTTACCCAAACTCATGTCCATCGAGTTGGTGATGCCATCTAACCATCTCATCCTCNAATGCCACTGCTGTTTTTAGGCATTCCTGTTATTTATCACAATAGACTTTATATTAACTTTTGATAAACAGTGGATAAAATGAGATTATGCATAAACAGACTCATAGATTTCAAAAACAAAATTATGGTTACCAAAGGGGAAAGGTGGGGAAAGGGTTAAATCAGAAGTCTGGGACTGACATATATACACTTCTTTATATAAAATAGGTAAACAACAAGGACCTATCACGGGAAGTTCTACTCAGTATTCTGTAATAACCTATATGGGAAAAGAATTGGAAAAAGAATGCATATATGTATATATGTATATATATAACTGAATTACTTTGCCGTACACCTGAAACTATTGTAACAGAACATTGGAAATCAACTATGCTCCAACATAAAATAAAAATTAAGTTAAAAAAGGAGATGATGTATCACAATAATGATAAAAGTTAATTATCTGAGTGCTTACTATGGGCCAGACACCATGCTCTGTCTCTTATACACATCTAGATGTGTATAAGAGACAGATATATGACCACTGGAAAAACCATAGCCTTGACTAGACGGACCTTTGTTGGCAAAGTAATGTCTCTGCTTTTGAATATGCTATCTAGGTTTGTCATAACTCTTCTTCCAAGGAGAAAGCATCTTTTAATTTCATGGCTGCAATCATCATCTGCAGTGATTTTGGAGCCAAAAAAAAAAAAGTCTGACACTGTTTTCACTGTTTTCCCATCTATTTCCCATGAACTGATGGGACCAGATGCCGTGATCTTAATTTTCTGAATGTTGAGCTTTAAGCCAACTTTTTCACTCTCTTCTTTCACTTTCATCAAGAGGCTTTTCAGTTCCTCTTCACTTTCTGCCATAACGGTGGTGTCATCTGCATATCTGAGGTTATTGATATTTCTCCCGGTAATCTTGATTCCAGCTTGTGCTTCTTCCAGCCCAGCATTTCTCATGATGTAGGACTGATAATAGTGTAACAATGGCTAGAATATCCTTACTCTTAGGCATAAATAGCTTTACCTTGTAACTTAGTTTCAGAGTTCATTTTAAAAGAGCACAGTATGCAGAAAGATAGAGCAAATGTGGGGAAATGTCAACTGATAAAAAGTGTGAGTGTTCTTTGTACTAGTTTTTCAACTTCTTTGCATATTTGAAAAATTTTCAAAATAAAACATTTGGGGAAAATGCTGAGAACACTATCAAAAATAAAATCAATAAACCTTTTGAAATATATGTTTCAATATTGCTGTTGGCCTTTTCCCCTCCCAAACCCATTGCATGGTACCTTCCACCACCTTGTTCATCTGGTAAAGCCACTGCATTTCAATCAGACTTGTGTTTTAAAGTTGAAAGGCACAGTCCCCCCTCCCAAACACTACAATTTGCTCTAATTGGCCAACCATCACAAGGGTGTTCATTTTTATTTGCCTCTACAGTGCCACAATGCTCTTTAGAAGCTTAAGTAAATAAAATTGCACTTCATAATTGGTACATGTAATTCCTTGAGATCAACAATCAGAGATTTTTATCTGGGAAAATTTGAGGTGATAAGGAAGTAGCAGAAGTTGCAAAAGTAGTCTTGCTTTAATCCTTTCAGAACTGCCAAGTCTCTAGTAAGATCTAGCTAATTTTTATTGCCCTGAAGGTAGTTAGAATTTACCCCTTCTCTTAAATTTCTATTATGTTCAGATGGAAATTAAGAAAAAGGGACTTATGATTTTTATAAGAGTCAATGAAACTGGGTATATCCCCAAGAGAAATGAAAATATATGGCTACACAAAATCTTGCACATGGCTGTTCACAGCAGCATTCTTCATAACAGCCAAAAGGTAGGAACAACCCAAATGTCTGTCAGCTGATGGATAAGCAAAATGTGGCATATCCACACAATGGAATATCAGCCATAAAAAGGAACAAAGTACTGATTCATGGTACAACACAGAGGGATCCTGAAAACATCATGCTGTTAAGAGTTAAGCACCAAGGTCACATAAGGTGTGATCCTATTTATCTGAAGTACAGAGAATAGGCAAATCCATAGGGACAAAGATTAGTGTTTGCCTGAGGTTGGGGACAGAGGGATCAGAAGTAGGTTCTTTTGGGGTGATGAAGACGTTCTGGAATTAGGTGCTGAAAATGTAAAACTTCATGAATTTACTAAAAAACCACCAAATTGAGAACTTTAAATACTATGCTCTGTGAAGTATATCTCAATTTTTTAAAAAAGTTAATTAAAAGCTATTTTCTATTTGGTCTCTTTTTCAGGAACAGTCAAGGGGGAGCGCCAAGGGGCATGCTGGATTTGATTGCATCTTTGATCTCCCTGGACCACTGGCCAGAGTGAAGAGAAGCCCCAAACTGGTGGGGTGCTCTCCATCCTCCCCTCCCCACACGAGCACCACCGTTAGCCTTGGCATCTGGAGGGCCAGTCTCACAAATGCCACATTCCCACCACCACCAGAATCCCAGTACTTCCTCCAAGACAAATCCCCAAATCTCATACTCCATCTCATCTTCACTTTCCTCATTGTACTTGCCATCTTTTATTCCTCTCCCTCCAAAATTTGGTTTTGTTCATTGATTTACCTCGGCTGCACGAGAACAGTCTACGGCTAACAGCAGATATTCAACAGATCTCTGGTGAATGAACAAATTTGGAAAAACTACACAGATATTTTCACAGGGTGTTATTTTTAAAAGATGAAGCTCCACGAAGGTACCCAGTGGCCTAGTGGTTAGGATTCAGAGCTTTCACTGGGAGGCCCAGGATCAATCCCTGGTGGAAGAATGATCCCACATGACGTGTGGCATGACCAAAATACAAAAAAAAAAAAAAAAAGTAAAAAAAAGAAGAAGAAGAAGATCTTTTAAAAATTAAAAATAAATAAAATTTAAAAGTGAACCTCCATGCTTCAAAATGTGTTTATCTCCCATAAAAAATTCTTTCCCCTCCATTTAAATATGTACTTGATCTTTAAGAAATCTTGCACAAACTGTATTTTATTATAGACAGTCGAATTTAACAAATCTTTATAGGAAAACATTTGGGCATTATAAACAAAAAAATTTCGATACACAAAACAACATAGAATCTTATTTTGGGACTATGTGGTTATGCTGTGCTACCTTTATAATTCCTTATCCAGAGTCCAAAAACGTAGGCAGGCCCTAAAAATGTAGCAGAAGCATTTCCGCACACTGGTATCCATAATCTAGTTTGTGCAGAAGTGTTTCCACTAGATTCATAGAGTACTCTTTGGAAGAAAAAGGTGAGGACTGGTCACCTGGTTGCCCTTCGGACCTTCTGCAACTCTTCAATGGGCTTCCATTCTTGGTTGATTGTTACAAGCTTTAAAAAAATAAATAAAACAAAATTAAAATGTTTTGTTAGGACCTGTCCATCCTCAGATCCCCTTTTCATATCTGTATATAATTCCCTCTGGAAAAAGTATCACCATATAACATTTGCAGCAAAAGAATCACCTCCTCCCATCTCTAATTAAAACAGCAGCATGTACTGGTTCTTCCTCTAAATAAAGTCTTTGGGTTCCTGAGTGTTACAGGATTAGAGAGAAAGATCATACACATTTACCTCATTTTCACTTAACAGTTTCTAGATTTTTAAATTTCCTATGATTTTATGTGAACTATAAGTTCAAAAAGTGTATCTGTTCCATGTGAGTGGCTATATAATGTTCCTAGCACAGAGCTAGGCACTTAAAATTTCCTCACTGTATTTACTCAACAAAGGCACAAATGATCCAAGTTACACAATAAGGGGAAAGACAGAGCTGAGGACAAGTCTTGACTTCCAAAGAACTCACATTCAGAGATTCTCATTTATTTGTGCGAGTTTTCTATTCCCCCAGAAACAGGGAGATGTAGGTAGCTTTAAAGATCCTAGATGCCCTTCTCTAAGTCAAGCTGTGTCGTTTGAATGCTTTGTTTAAACACACACACACACACACACACATAACTTTCTGGAGACAGTTTAAGTCGTGTTCATTCCAACAGACTACATGTTTACTTCCAAAATATTTAGAATGTAAAAAAATCTTTTCAAGAGTCTTAAAAATCTACTCATTTGGATGAGTGGATATTAGCTAATTTTGCTTAAAGAGAATGCCACTGCTGTTTTTAGGCATTCCTGTTATTTATCACAATAGACTTTATATTAACTTTTGATAAACAGTGGATAAAATGAGATTATGCATAAACAGACTCATAGATTTCAAAAACAAAATTATGGTTACCAAAGGGGAAAGGTGGGGAAAGGGTTAAATCAGAAGTCTGGGACTGACATATATACACTTCTTTATATAAAATAGGTAAACAACAAGGACCTATCACGGGAAGTTCTACTCAGTATTCTGTAATAACCTATATGGGAAAAGAATTGGAAAAAGAATGCATATATGTATATATGTATATATATAACTGAATTACTTTGCCGTACACCTGAAACTATTGTAACAGAACATTGGAAATCAACTATGCTCCAACATAAAATAAAAATTAAGTTAAAAAAGGAGATGATGTATCACAATAATGATAAAAGTTAATTATCTGAGTGCTTACTATGGGCCAGACACCATGCTAAAGGGCTTTATCTACTTTATCTTCTTTAAGCCTCTAATCTCTGAGGCAGGGCCTAATATTACTGTGCCCATTTTATAGATTCTGAAAACCTCAGAGAGACCAAGTTGTCTAAAATCACCTGTAAATAACAGAGCAAGGATGTGAACTAGATCTCCACAATCCTACAGCACTCTCTTTTAACACTACACTAAATGGCACCCTAAACATGAAAGGTATTACATCTGTTTTGCAGACAAAGGTGTTAAGGTTTAGGCTAAGTATAAATCATATTTTAATGTAGCAATACCTTTGTAGGTACAGTAGGATCCACAGTTTCCCAAGGTTCTGGATTTCTTTTTCGATCAAGGCTAAAAGAAAAAGAAAGCTGATTAAACATTAAAGTAAGTGCATATAAGCCAACTTTGATATTGGGTNACATCTGTTTTGCAGACAAAGGTGTTAAGGTTTAGGCTAAGTATAAATCATATTTTAATGTAGCAATACCTTTGTAGGTACAGTAGGATCCACAGTTTCCCAAGGTTCTGGATTTCTTTTTCGATCAAGGCTAAAAGAAAAAGAAAGCTGATTAAACATTAAAGTAAGTGCATATAAGCCAACTTTGATATTGGGTTTATACTACTCTAGGGACAGACTCAGAGTGCATACTTAGGCATTCATCGCTAACTGAAATTGATGGAACAGTTCTTTAAAAAGCTTCACAGTTTGGCTCACACATTAAGCATCAATTTCTCTGCAGGGTACAAGGTCTGTAGTGCCTTTATGGGGCTAGACTGGAAAATGTTCTCATAAGCTGAGAGCAATGAGAGTGGAAGTGCCAGGCTAAGAGCAAGCAAATTAAGCTCTTGCCCCAGTTTCTGGGAGGGGCAGAAGGGCTCAGCTTGAACCCTGTAGGTGGTGAACTGCCAGAACTTCCCATTACTGCCTATGGAGCCCTGCACTGGGCCAAGATGAGTTTCAAGTTTTTCTGTTCCTTATAGTCCAGGATACATGGTATTTTACCTTATATCCAGGGCTGAAATTAGGTTTATTGTAGACAACTGAATCAGTCAACTTTACCACATTAGGAAAGACCTTTCTAGTAAACTGACATTTTAAGATGTCATTAAAATGATGATTTAAGATTGATGATATATATCCCAAAAGACTATCCAAGAACTTTACATTTCAAAATGTATGCTTAAAAAAAAAAAAACAACTTTATTTTGCTGCAGGAGAAGAGGAGGATGAAAGGTTGAAATGGATGAAAGGATATTTAGACACATGAAACAAACTTACTCCATCAATATCATCATTTAATAGCCTTCTGAAACCTGGATGCTTTCTGGCCCTGACTCCCAATTCACAATTCGACATTCTTATTCTCTGGGAAAAACCAGGAAACTGATACCATGCATTTCATAAACTGAAGGTCAACCTAACACTACCAAAAACGTTTCAGTAAATGATGAATGCTTACTTACATCACATCGGGTTTTCGAAGGGAATACATAGCAAATGACAAAGCTCCAGTCGCTGCCACGGTCATGAAAAACACCAAAGGAATAAGCTAACAGAGAATAAAATATTACGATGTTTCAGTGCGAAATACTTGAAATACAATGAAATAGCTCTATATCATTTTATACTTTCTCCAAATCGGCACCATCTGTTCATCTTTAAAAGTTAATCTTTCTGGTCAAAATTTTCAGTTGCTTTAAAAACTTACTTCCTTCTTTTTCATCAGGAGTTGGAAAAAGCCCATGATGACTTAAGAGTAGAATCCAAATCTATAGGGAGGGGAGAAAAATCCAAGATATTGATCAAAACTCAGCTACTAGGACTCAACCTAGTGGGCGCCAAACCGGCTAACGTATCTCAAAGTCAGCCTCGAGCCAGATGATCAGCACCTTCATCCGAGGGAGGCTCACCTGGGGGATCCGGCGGGACCTCACGAGCGGACGATGCTAACGCCCAGAACCGAATCCTGACCTCAACTCCCGCGCCTTATATACCAGCCCCGCCCGCTCTGGAAGGCCGGCCGGAGCGTTCTGGTCACGCGGGACGCGCGGCGGCCGTGCGGGGCTTGACTTGCTTTCCCTGCCGGGTGCCCGGCAACTGGGCGCCCCCTGCGGGACTCCGTGTCCTCAGTCGCCGAGCAGCCGGACGCGAGCGCCCCCTGCCGCCCGCCACGGTTCTCAACCTCCGCTCGGAGCGAGCCGAGGCTGACCGTTAGCGCCCCTGCAACTGAGAACCAGGAGAGCTCGGATAGCCAAAACTGGTGAAAAGCAGCCCCTGTAAAAGGAGATCCGGAAAAGGAGCCGCAGGAACGGGGGTCCCATGGGAGGCTCCTTAGTGTGCAGGCAAGTAAATTAGAATTAATCCAAGTCACATTAACAGCTCCACAAATGGGATGTGGCACACATATAAACTGTAAAGTTCCTTTCAGAATAATTCCTCCTTGTCTTGATTTTTTAACCATTAAAAAAAAAAAAATCAGGATGTGAGGAAGAAACAGAATCAACTGGAGAGATTTCCAAGAGAAGATTTCTTAGACGACCCTGAAGGCTGGCTTTGTCTTGTCCAGTTTTAACTCACCCCTAAGCTAGCAGCCCCCCTAAGCTAGCAGCCGGAGAAGGCAATGGCACCCCACTCCAGTACTCTTGCCTGGAAAATCCCATGGACAGAGGAGCCTGGTAGGCTGCAGTCCTTGGGGTCGCGAAGATTCGGACACGACTGAGCGACTTCACTTTCACTTTTCTCTTTCATGCATTGGAGAAGGAAATGGCAACCCACTCCAGTGTTCCTGCCTGGAGAATCCCAGGGACAGGGGAGCCTGGTGGGCCCCCGTCTATGGGGTCGCACAGAGTCGGACACGACTGAAGTGACTTAGCAGCAGCAGGAGCAAGCTAGCAGCCAAGCCTCGCACGGAACATGCAGGAGGCTGCAGAATCACGGGAATGATAATTAAATCAAAATCTGTGTGCCCAACGCTGTGCAAGAATCTTTTCGACATTTTTGCAAGATGTTTTTTAGGTTCAGAGATGCTCTAGTCATATAGCCAGTAAGTGGTGGAGATGCAATCATTGCCCAGTTCTGTCTGACAATATCACTGTTCTTTCTGCACCCCACTCTTAGCAACTGAAATTAAGACAAGAGTGCAGCTCCGTTATTTTAAAGGTTATTTTTACATTAAAATAATGTAAAAATTTGTAAAATAATGTAAAATCGGAAAGTGTTCTCTGAAGGGCCAGATCCAGCTCTGTTACTTGGTTTTAGTTCTAGTCATGGACTTTGCATTCAAACTGACCTGAGTTCAGGTCAGTCGGCCATCCCTGCCACACTTTATTAGCTGACTGACTTTGGGAAACTACTTAGGCTCTATGACTCATAAAATGGGGACAAACCTAGCTCAGCAGGGAGTTGGAAAAATGGTAGACTGTATGCCAAGAATGTAGCATTCTGTTTTGCCTGAGGTAGGCATTCAATCAATAGTAATTGTTATTTGCAAATAATTGTTTTATATATGGCAGAACATAAATATAACTTCTAACCCAGTTACTACCACCTAATTCTTCCTGTGTAACCCAAGTTGTAACTAGAGATGTGTGTTGATTACTTCAAAGAAAATTAAACATTTTTCGTAGTTTGTAATCACAACAAACTGTGGAAAATTCTTAAAGAGATGGGAATACCAGACCACCTGACCTGCCTCCTGAAAAATCTGTATGCATGTCAAGAAGCAAGTTAGAACTGGACATGCAACAACAAACTGGTTCCAGATCAGGAAAGGAGTACATCAAGGCTGTATACTGTCACCCTGCCCACTNACTGTGGAAAATTCTTAAAGAGATGGGAATACCAGACCACCTGACCTGCCTCCTGAAAAATCTGTATGCATGTCAAGAAGCAAGTTAGAACTGGACATGCAACAACAAACTGGTTCCAGATCAGGAAAGGAGTACATCAAGGCTGTATACTGTCACCCTGCCCACTTAACTGACAGAGTATCTCAAGCAAAATGCCAGGCTGGATGAAGCACAAGCGAGAATCAAGATTGCCAGGAGAAATATCAATAACCTCAGATATGCAAATGACACCACCCCTATGGCAGAAAGTGAAGAGCTAAAGAGCCTCTTAAGGAAAGTGAAAGAGGAAAGTAAAAAAGTTGGCTTAAAATTCAACATTCAGAAAAAGAAGCTCATGCCATCTAGTCCCATCACTTCATGGCAAATAGATGGGAAAACAATCGAAACAGTGAGACTTTCTTTATTTTTGGTTCCAAAATCATTGCAGCTGGTGACCGCAGCCATGAAATTAAGACACTTGCTCTTTGGAAGAAAAGCTATGATCAACCTAGACAGCATATTAAAAAGCAGAGACATTGCTTTACCAACAAAGGTCCCATCTAGTCAAAGCTATGGTTTTTCCAGTAGTAATGTATGGATCTGAGAGTTGGACTATAAAGAAAGCTGAGCGCTGAAGAATTGATGCTTTTGAACTGTGGTGTTGGAGAAGACTCTTGAGAGTCCCTTGGACTGCAAGGAGATCCAAACAGTCCATCGGAAAAGAAATCAGTCCTGAATATTAATTGGAAGGACTGACGCTGGAGCCGAAACTCCAGTACTCTGGCCATCTGATGAGAATAACTTGACTCCTTTGAAAAGACCCTGATGCTAGGAAAGATGGAAGGCAGGAGGAAAAGGGGACAACAGAGGATGAGATGGTTAGGAAAAGAAATCAGTCCTGAATATTAATTGGAAGGACTGACGCTGGAGCCGAAACTCCAGTACTCTGGCCATCTGATGAGAATAACTTGACTCCTTTGAAAAGACCCTGATGCTAGGAAAGATGGAAGGCAGGAGGAAAAGGGGACAACAGAGGATGAGATGGTTGGATGGCCTCACTGATTCAATGGACATAAGTTTGAACAAGCTCCAGGAGTTGGTGATGGACAGGGAAGCCTGGTGTGCTGCAGTCCATGGGGTTGCAAAGAGTCAGACACAACTGAGTGACTGAACAATTTGTATTGAACAGAATCAAAGAAGCCTTTTAATGCTCCTCCTGCAGAATTTCTAAAGCTTGTCAGAAGGTTCTAAGAAAAGCCTCATTNGTGATGGACAGGGAAGCCTGGTGTGCTGCAGTCCATGGGGTTGCAAAGAGTCAGACACAACTGAGTGACTGAACAATTTGTATTGAACAGAATCAAAGAAGCCTTTTAATGCTCCTCCTGCAGAATTTCTAAAGCTTGTCAGAAGGTTCTAAGAAAAGCCTCATTTTAATTAAAGATAAATTGTTTATAGGATGAAAGGAGGAGAAAAAGGAAATCTTATAGGACTCTATCATGGCCCACAAGTTAAAATTAAAATGTGTAGCCCTTGGAAATTCCCTGGTGGCTCAGAGATTAAGACTCTGAGATTCCACTGCTGGGAACCTGGGGTTTGATCCTTGGTGGGGGAACTAGGATCCCACAAGCCGAATTAAACTCAGAGTCCTGCTTTGCCAAAGTCGTTGCTTTTCAAAATGCAGTTTTGTGTAATAGTAGCCTAGGCACTATTCTGGGAATAGGGCATGGTAAATCACGCTTCTTCCAATTTACTTTCCATGGGTAATTCTTACATGATTTGGTGCCAAAGACAGATGATTAATTCTGACTAAGGGGCTCTGAAAAATCTTACCAAAGGTAAGGATATTTATTTGAATATAAACAAACTGACTATAAAAAGACATTTTGAGGGCAATTAGAGAAACTTAAATACAGACCAGAGATGAAATATTAAAGGAGTATTGTTGATTTTCTCAGGTGTGATAATGGTATTATGGGCTTTTTTTTAAAGCACATTTTTAAAGAGATTAAGAAATATGATGTATGGGATTTACCATAAAATAGTTCAGTTAGAAAACAAATGAAGCAAATTTAGCAAAATACTATTTAATCTAGGTTATAGATATGTGGGAGTTTGTCATATTACTAAATGTTTAAAAATGTTCAGATTAAAATGTTTTAAAAATGTATAAATTGTATATAGTATTAAAAAATAAAATTCAACAGAGTCAATTTTAAGACCTAATTGACTTTATTCAATAGTTGATGAACTAGAAAGGTGTTCCAAGGGGTAGTACAAACAGAAAGCTTTTACAAAGACAGAAAGGTGGGGCAAGAAGGTATTAGCTGTAGCCCCAGACTTGCAGGGGCATGAAACCACAGCTACTTGGTTCCCACTCTAGGAATCTAACTTAGATTTCAGTCTGCCAAGCTTAGGCTTTGTAAGAAAAACAGAATGTTTTTTCATTGAGCATTTTCATTATTCTTTCATGCCCATCCAGTGGCTGACTGTTACCAGGGTCAGCAAATATGGATTTGCTAAATTTCATGCAGACTGTTGTTGCTCAGTTCCAGTCGTGTCCGACTCTGCAACTCCACAGACTACAGCAGGCCAGGCTTCCCTGTTCTTCACCATCTCCAGGAGGTCGCTCAGACTCCTATCTACTGAGTCAATGAAGCCATCCAACTATCTCATCCTTTTTTGCCCCCTTCTCCTCTGCCCTCAATCTTTCTCAGCACCAAGGTCTTATTCTAATGAGTCGGCTCTCTGCATCAGGTGGCCACAAGATTGGAGTTTTAGCTTCAGTATCAATCCTTCCAATGAATATTCAGGATTGATTTCCTTTAGGATTGACTGGTTTGATCTTCTTGCTGTCCAAGGGACTCTCAAGTGTCTTCTCCAGCACCACAACTCAAAAGCATCAGTTCTTTGGTGCTCAGTCTTCTTTATGGTCCAACTCTCACATCCATACGTATTATTTAATGCTGTAATGTGGCTCAGAAAGGAGTTTGAGTTTAATGTAATGCCATTCAAGAAATAGAGGGAAAAAATAGAATGGGAAAGACTAGAGATCTCTTCAAGAAAATTAGATACCAAGGGAACATTTCATGCAAAGATGGGTACAATAAAGGACAGAAATGGTATGGACCTAACAGAAGCATAAGATATTAAGAAGAGGTGGCAAGAATACACAGAGGAACTATACAAAAAGATCTTCACAACCCAGATAATCAGGATTGTATGAACACTCACCTAGAGCCAGACATCCTGGAGTGTGAAGTCAAGTGGGCCTTAGAAAGCATCACTACGAACAAAGCTAGTGGAGGTGATGGAATTCCAGTTGAACTCTATTTCAAGTCCTAAAAGATGATGCTGTGAAAGTGCTGCACCCAAATATGCCAGCAAATTTGGAAACTCAGCAGTGGCCACAGGACTGGAAAAGGTCAGTTTTCATTCCAGTCCCAAAGAAAGGCAATGCCAAAGAATGCTTAAACTACCGCACAATTGCACTCATCTCACATGCTAGTAAAGTAATGCTCAAAATTCTCCAAGCCAGCCTTCAACAGACTTCAACCATGAACTTCCAAATGTTCAAGCTGGATTTCAAAAAGGCAGAAGAACCAGAGATCAAATTGCCAACATGCCAATGGATCACTGAAAAAGCAAGAGAGTTCCATAAAAACACCTACTTCTGGTTTACTGACTATGCCAAAGACTTTGACTTTGACTATGTGGACCACAACAAACTCTAGAAAATTCTTAAAGAGATGGGAATACCAGACCCACCTGACCTGCCTCTTGAGAAATCTGTATGCAGTCAGGAATCAACAGTTAGAACTGGACATGGAACAACAGACTGGTTCCAAATAGGGAAAGGAGTACGTCAAGGCTGAATATTGTCACTGTGCTTATTTAACTTATATGCAGAGTACATCATGAGAAACGCTGGGCTGGATGAAGCACAAGCTGGAATCAAGATTGCTAGGAGAAATATCAATAACCTCAGATATGCAGATGACACCACCCTTATGGCACAAAGTGAAGAACTAAACAGCCTCTTGATGAAAGTGAGAGTGAAAAAGTTGGCTTAAAGCTCAACATTCAGAAAACAAAGATCATGGCATCTGGTCCCATCACTACATGGCAAATAGATGGGGAAATGGTGGAAACAGACTTTATTTGGGGGTGCTCCAAAATCATTGCAGATGGTGACTGCAGCCATGAAATTAAAAGACGCTTGCTTCTTGGAAGAAAAGTTATGACCAATCTAGACAGCATATTAAAAAGCAGAGACATTACTTTGCCAACAAAGGTCCGTCTAGTCAAAGCTATGGTTTTTCTAGGAGTCATGTATGGATATGAGTTGGAATATAAAGAAAGCTGCCAAAGAACTGATGCTTTTGAACTGTGGTGTTGGAGGACTCTTGAGAGTCTCTTGGACTGCAAGGAGATCCAACCAGTCCATCCTAAAGGAAATCAGTCCTGAATATTCATTGGAAGGACTGATGTTGAAGCTGAAACTCCAATACTTTGGCCATCTGATGCAAAGAACTGGCTCATTAGAAAAGACCCTGATGCTGGGAAAGATTGAAGGCAGAAGGGGATGATAGAGGATGAGATGGTTGGATGGCATCACTGACTCAATGAACATGAGTTTGAGTAAATTCCAGGATTTGACCTTGGACAGGGAAGCCTGGCCTGCTGAAGTCCATGGGGTTGCAAAGAGTCAGACACAACTGAGTGACTGAACTGAACTGTTCACACTTCCTAGGTACTTAGAAGCAGAAGTGTTTTCCCACCAATTAAGAACACAGCTTTTGGAAGTTTCCCAGAGCAAACCTTCAATCACACTGAAACTGAGTCAAAGAACTCCTTAATCTGACTTCATCATTTATATCAGTGAAAGAAGAAACATGGATTTTTGTCTTCAAGAGTTTTGAAGCTTCCAGAAATTCTCTTGAGAGGTTATAAAAAGATAATCTCAAAGCAAAACTCAAGCTTCTAACCAAAGTGTGTCTACAAAATTTCTAGGCTGACGACTGGAAACTTCCTCTAGGAAAAAACAAAGGGCCCACAGCTCGAAGAGGTAAGGGGTTCAGGCTAGAGTGCCTTAGACCTAGAGATGGCAAAGGCCTAATAGCTGCCTTGTCCTATAAAATCAACAACTGACACAACATGAACAAAAATAATTAGAATTCTAATAAAGTTTCTAGGTATTTTCCCTACTATAAAGCATGTCACTTTGTTAGAATAATTTTAATTTTTTAAGTAATCTACTTTATCTATCCTAAAATAGTAAAACAATGACATCAACATGTAATCAATGACAAATTAATAAACCACTTAACAGTTTTTTTCATGCTGAGTCTGAATTCTAGTGTACATTTTTACTTATGGCGCATTTTGATTTGGATGTTAAATTTTCATCAGAAACCTTTGACGGGCATTTTGTTGTTCAGTTGCTAAGTCATGTCCGACTCTTTGCGACCCCATGGACTGCAGCACACCAGGCTTCCCTATCCCTGTCCTTCCCTGTCCTCCCTATCTCCCAGAGTTTGCTCAAACTCATGTCCATTGAGTCAGTGATGCCATCCAACCATCTCATCCTCTGTTGCCCCCTTCTCCTGCCTTCAATCTTTCCCAGCATCAGGGTCTTTCCTAGTGAGTCAGCTCTTTGCATCAGGTGGCCAAAGTATTGGAGCTTCAGCTTCAGCATCAGTCCTCCCAATGAATATTCAGCGTTGATATCCTTTAGGACTGGTTTGATATTCTTGTATTTAAATTTTATAAAATTTATGGTTAAGAAAGTCAATTCACGTACTCAAGTTATTCCAAAGATACTTAAATGTTTCCCAGTAATTGGATTGAGTGTGTGGTGTTTAGTCGCTAAGTCGTTTCTGACTCTTTTGTGACCCCCCCGAGCCCACTGGACTATAGCCCTCCAGGCTCCCCTGTCCATGGGATTCTCCAGGCAAGAATACTGGACTGGGTTGCTATTTCCTCCTCCATGAATTACATTTTATACCTATAAATAAGATAGGCCTTTTTCTTAATTGCTCAATTGCTTAGTAATAATCAATTGTAATTATTAGTAATAATCAAAAGTAATTGCTCCTTAATTGCTTAGTAATAATTGTGGCTCCAGTCAGAAACAGGAAACTTTTCCAACAACTGCTTCACATTTATGACTTTGTATAGTTCATGCACCATGCTCTGACTGTACATACACTTCTTTTGAAGCTCATCTGGTGCTTAATTCACTGCATGATTTGCCTGAGGTCCCCGCTCCCAGCTACCCTCTCCATGCCATGTCTGGCTCCTTCACTCACACTCTTCTCTGTATGACACCTTGTGGGTGAAGACACAGTAAGATACTTAGCAGATATTGTCAGGTGAGAAAAAAACAAGAGCTACATAGTACCATGCTTTTTGGTTTTAAAAAGTCCCTTACACATCTGTATGTGTATAAGAGACTAGAAAGTTAAATACCTAAGTGTTTTCTTCACGTTTATCTGCATTTTCTAGCATTATTACCTTTTTAATAAAGGAAAATAAAAGCTTACATATAATCTAACTCCTTAAAAAATACTCAGAATTACAAAAGGAAAATAGCTGTACTGTGGAGATGGGGACAATATCAGAAACAAGTGATCAAAATTAACGTCACCCGTGCCTCCAGCTGTGGTCTGAGGACACGACAGCACGTATATGGCCGCACGACACGAATCGACCGTGACGCACGGAAGACGGACACACGGCAGCACTGACGGTTCACACGGCAGCCTGCACTCTCCAGAAGGGTCAAGGGTGCTCAGGCTGAGGAGCTGGCTCAGATCGAGGCAGAGAGGCTGAAGAGACACGACAACTAAGTGAATGGGTGATCCTAGACTAGATCTTCTAAGGGGAAAACACTCACTATTGGAACAACGGATGAAATTCATTGTCAGTAGATTACAATGTTGTTATTGATGTTAAATTTCTTGAATCTGATAACTGCACTGTGGTCATATAAGAAAATAACCTCATTTATACGAGATGTACAGTGAAGTATTAAAGGGATAAAGATGTGTGATGTGTAAAATCTACTTCTAAATAGTTCATAAAAAATACTGTGGAGGGGAGGAGAAAGAGGGAGAGAGAGGAGACAAGTGTGGCAAAATGTTAAAAACTGGTGAATCTGGAGGAACTTCCAGTGGCCCAGTGGTTAAGAATCCAAGCTCCCCAGGTTCAATTCCTGGTCAGGAAACTAGATTCCACATGCCACAACTGAGACCTGGCGCAACCAAATTAAAAAAAAAAAAAAAAATGGTGAATCTGAGTTAAAAGTATACAAGAGTGTCTTATTCTTTTAACTTTTCTGCATGAAATTTTAGCCTATCAGGCACAAGTTTTTTTATTTATAGGAAATAATACACACGAAGTAAGTTGCAAATTATAGTGCATATTCACATTTCAATTAAGCCTTGAGCAGGTATGTAAAATAATTTTTAAATATCTTCTAAAATAAAAAATTCTTTTTTCTGAAATAAGTTTTTATATAAAGTCAAATCCTTATGACTTAAGGACGGTTTTACAGTCTTAAGTGATTCTAGAAAGTGCTCTTGTTTCACTGTGGTCGCTTCCAGTCCATTTTCTTGCAGAGCCAGCAAGGCGGCCTATAAAAGACAAACAATAGGAAATAATAAATATGCTTCACTGTTTTATGATATATGGTAATACTTTAAAATCTGAACATCAAAATCTCAGTCTCACTTCACAGAACTTCAATATTCGTGGCAATAAAAACATTAAGCTAAAAAGTTAAAGTGATTAAGTCTTCTCAGTGGACCATCTTTTCTTCTACATTACATTCTAGCCTTAAATGCAGGGTGAGGGG
>SJYX01018046.1:99783-132681 GCA_006410675.1 Oreotragus oreotragus | reverse complement strand
GAGTGGGGTGGGGTGGGGCAGAGTGCAGAACAACTATATTGGAGTATAGATGAGATCAACTATACTCCAATATAAAAAAAAAAAAAAAAGATGAGCGACTGTATTCCTGATCTCAGAGTAGGAGTTTTTAAACAGCACACAGCACTGATCATAAAGAAACATAAAATGAACAAACCACTGTTATACACAGGCTTCTCTGGTGGCTCAAACGATACAAAATCTGCCTGCAGTGCAGGAGACCGGGGTTCATGCCCTGGGTCAGGAAAATCCCCTGGAGAAAAGAATAACCCACTCCAATATTCTTGCCTAGAGAATTCCATGGACAGAGGTGCCTGGCGGGCTACAGTCCATGGTATCATAAAGAGTCGGACACGACTAAACAATTAACTTTCACTGTTAACACATAAAACCACGGAAGAACTTCACAGACATAGTCTTGAGTTAAAGAAGCAGACAGAAAAGCATACCATATGATTCCATTAATATAAAGTGCAAAGCAGCAAAAGCCATCTCCCCAGTGCTAGAAATCAGGAGAGTGGTTCTCTTGTGATAAAGTAGGAAGGCCCGCGCAAAGCTTCTAGCAGGCTGATGACATTCTTTCTTGACCCAAGTGGTAGTTATACAAGTGTGTTCACTTTAAATTAATTCAGTGGGTTGTATCCTTTTGATCTGTGCATTTTTCTGATGTTATATTTTCACAAGTTTTTGCAAAGGAAAAACCTACAATGGCTGACCTTTCTTCTGCCTTCAAGATAAAGTTTAAATGCCTTAGAGTGCCTTACAGGGACCTGTGTGAGCCAGCCACTGGCCACCTCTTCATAATGTCATCCCCTCACCTCCAATCGTCTGCACGTTTTATTCCCTGTGCCTCAGACACTCCCGTTCTCTCCCACAGACTGGCTGACTCCCTAATCATCCTTCCACTTGCAATGTACACACACCTTCTCTCAGAAAGCCTTCTCTTATTTTCAACTGGATTGTTATTCTTCCTAGCACCCTAAACTTCCCCAACTCACTACATTTTTAAATTCAGTATCACCTCTGGGCACCACCCTCTGCCTCATCAACCCGTTAAGCCCTGAAGGGAAGCTTGTTTCACCTTCCATGGTGCCTCCCTTTCAGTAAATACTGCCAAGTGAATGAAGATATGAATAAATGCAGAAATGTGTAAATTTTCCTCACTAATTCATTAACTTACTTCTTTGCAGAGGTTTCTAAGATCAGCTCCAGAGAAAAAACAAGTTTCTGCTGCTACCTTTTCTAAGGAAACATCAGGCCCCATTGGCATGTTTTTCGTACAGACTTTCAGAATAGAAAGCCTTCCCTGGAACAAAATAAAACATAGTATGTTTAGAAGCTTAATGTTTGACATAATGTTATATTAAAACATACAGAATTTTATATATTACAGAGAAAGTATATATATTTAAGAATTAAAAAATAAGAATCACTTTTTCTCAAAAGATAAGAAAGTAAATGTGACATCAAGATAAATTTTAATATTTTTATAATTTTTAAAAAGTAAAATAGATTATAAAATTTCTTTCATCCCTTCAAAATCTGATAAATGAAAAATGCATTTTCTGTGTCGTCTTTCACCACTCACTGCCAGTGGCTCTGGATGTGAAGGACAAAGGGTTTACTGATTCTTTGGCTGTGGATAGATTATATAATCTCTGTAAGCTCAGATTTTTCCACTGTAAAATAAGGATGCTCACCCAGATAATCTCCAAAACTCTTGAACACTTTAGGATTCTTCCATTCTAGCTGCAAAATAATTATGAGGAGACTCCATAAACTCAGTATTTTGAGTCTTCCACAAAGCTGGAATTGCTACCATTTTTTTAGGTTTATGTTTCTCTGAAAACAGGGCCAGAGTACCCAGCAAAAGCAGATGAAAATGATAATTTATGATGGGCCATTAGGTAAGGAAAAACACAGAATCCAATACAGGATGCATACCATGTACACTTACATCCAGTCAGGACCTCAACTCTGCCATCTTCTTAGAGCTCAGACACTGATGTGTTATTAGGAATGCTCACACAGAGTAAATGTGCACAGTGATTACCTTTTCATCTGGAGGTGGAATATAAATAATCTTATCTAGTCTTCCAGGCCGTAACAAGGCATCATCTAACACATCAGGTCTATTTGTTGCTGCAACAACCATGACGTTGCTATTGAAAATTTCTTGAAACTCTAGCTGAGGGAAAATATACAACACAAAGTAACATCAATAAGTTGTTAATTAGTCAACGTATTTTTTTTTTAATTACAAATCAGCAGGTCCGTTTGTTTTAAAATAGGAGAATGCTGTTTCCTTCAGACTAGAATGCCTGCATTTCCTATCCAGACCACCTTCTCAACATCAAGGCACCCTAGAAACAAATTATTCATCAAAGAGCTACACAACACTCACACGGTGAAGGGAGTGATCAGCCTGAGTGGGGCATCCTCCACGTGAGAACTGAAGAAAAGAGCCCCACACCACAGCAGAGAACATCCATCTGCCGGCCTGAGTGCATCTGAGCCCCAGCGAGTGATTACAACCTAAATGCATGACTTGAAAAGACAGAAGCATCTGAGTAGCACATAGTATACCTATGAAAAGTCTCGGCTCTCATGTTCTTGAAGAGGGAGATTTATTTTACCTCTTTTTTTGTTTTTTTCTTTACAGAGGCAAAAAATATGACAACTAATATAAGTTGCATGTATATAAATCCAGGATGAAGATTAAAAAAAAAAAAAGCCGCTATTACACATGCTAAGCGTTCAGAATTGTTGAACTTAATTTTCAAGAGCAGTTTTCCAGTAATGTGATCTCTCTCAAAGCAATGAGTTCCCTGTATCTTCAATTATTTTAGCAAAGACTGGGTAAACACCTGTCAGAGGATATAGAAGGAATTCCTGCTTTATGAGAACTGATTAGAACACCTCATGGGTCCCTTCAAATTCTAGTGGCATATGCTCCTAAGGAGCTATAAGATTCTCTTTCTATGGAACAATTTAAGAAATGGGAAACAAGAAACAACAAGAAAAAAATGAATAAAAGCTTTAGAAGGAACAGGATTTCCAAAGGTCACTTTAACTGCATTAGAACCAAGGAAACCTCAACAAAACTGGAAGTTTTTAATTACTGATTATTGGAAATAATAGTCTGTTTTCTTTCATTTCACATAAAACACTAGTTTATCAGGATACAGAAATAAGAAACTCCCTTCTCCACTAGCAATATGCAGTTACATTTCTAATCTTAGGGGAAAATTCACATTCATACATATCTAAGATACTTTATTATAAAATTTGCCTCATCTTCCCAGCTAAATCACAATTTTACCAGCTCTGTAAAAATCCTAATAGTCAAACTGAAATTATATAATTCTATGAGATGAATCCAGCATAGGAAAAGATAGCATAGATGCAGTCTAATTATTGTTGGCCTGGATTTTTGGTGTATCCTGGCTAATAAATACCTCTTCATTTTTTTCCAGCTGCTTGCATTTACCATGTTGATCTGATTTACTTCCTCTTCTCTCTATAGTCTTCAATCCAACACCATCTAATTCATTTAGGAGAACAGAAAGAACACGATCTTGAACATTACATTCTGTTCTGCTGATTGATCGAGAGCCCAAGATTGAATCAATTTCATCCAAAAACACAATTGCTGGTGTATTTGCTCTTGCTTGTCGAAATACCTTTTGTTCAAAAGTGGAAATATTAAAAGGCTATACATCATGCCTTATTCATATGAAAGAATGCTTTGTGCACTACTATTTATAATTTTTAAAATATAAAAAGAAAGATTCTAAATGTCTAAGAACTGGGGAATGAACAAATAAAATAAAGAACAGTATTATACAGGGGTTAAAAATCTTATTTTCAAAAAACATTTAATATTACTGAATTTGAAAGTGGTAACACTAAGCTAAATCACAATAAAGATATATACGTGTGTATATATATATATATGTGAATGGATATATATATGGTGGTTTGGTGGTTTAGTCACTCAGTCATGTCCGACTCTTGTGACCCCATGGACTGCAGCTTGCCAGGCTCCTTTGTCCATGGGATTCTCCAAGCAAGCATACTGCAGTGGGTTGCCATTTCCTTCTCCAGGGGATCTTCCCGACCCAGGAATTGAACCCAGGTCTCCTGCATTGCAGGTAGATTCTTTACCGATTGAGCTATGAAGGAAGCCNACTGCAGCTTGCCAGGCTCCTTTGTCCATGGGATTCTCCAAGCAAGCATACTGCAGTGGGTTGCCATTTCCTTCTCCAGGGGATCTTCCCGACCCAGGAATTGAACCCAGGTCTCCTGCATTGCAGGTAGATTCTTTACCGATTGAGCTATGAAGGAAGCCCGGATATATATATACATATATAAAATGAGTGGATAGTACATAAATATAATGAGTGGATAGGTGTATATATATATCTATAATGAGTGGATATACATATATATTCCCCTGCATATATATATATTCCCCTGCCCAAGGAAACAAAACGACAAAGAAAATTCACCCAAATGTTAACAGTAAGTAGAGATTGTGAAGGATTTCCTATTTATACTTTTCTATATTTTCTAAGTTTTCTATACACAAATAGGTATAACGTTCTTAACAGGAAAAATAGTTACATTTAAAAAAATAAGGTTTATCCTTAAGGCATGAGACAAAAATTCAAAAGTAAACTTAACTACATGAGGGAAAATAATCAAACCAACCTGAGACAAGATTTTCTCTGAATCTCCAACAAAAGGCGAGAAGAGATCAGCTCCGCTCACTGAAATGAAAGAGCAATGACAGCTCGTGGCCAGGGCCCTCACCAGCGTGGTTTTGGCACACCCAGGCGGCCCATATAGGAGAACTCCCTTTGGTTGTGTCAGGCCCATCCTAACAAATTCCCGAGGGAATTTCAGAGGCCATTCAATGCTCTAAAAGAAGACAATAAGAGACAGGACACAAAAGGAGACAATTGTTTTAGTATACTGTGAATAAAAAAAATTCAATAAATTCATTAGACAATCTTCAGCTACCTGCTATGAGCTGGATATGGGGTCTAATCTCCACATAGCAGCCAGTGAGCTTATGACATAAATGAGGTCACATCACTTCCTGTTTAAAATCTTTCAATGACTTCTTGTCAGAATTACAATATTCAAATCCAAACTCCTAACTTATCACTGCTTACAAGGCCTAACATAACCCATCACCCAAATACCCCACAGTTTGTTCCCATCTCAGGGCCTTTACTTGCTAGTCTCTCTGCTTGAACACTTCCTTGCAATCTTTATATGCTATTCTGCATCACACGGGTCTCCACTCAACAGTCATTTCCTTGGAGAGGTCTTCCCTAACCACTGTAGTTAAAACAGATCTTCTTCCTCCTAGGCACTCTATGCTACTATCCATTTTTTATTTTTGGAGCACTAACTCATTTGCTATCTGAAATTACTGTATTCCCATGCTGAGTTTGTCATTCTGCTCTTGCCAGAATATAGGCAAGGTTCACCTCTAAATCCCCATCACCTAGAATGACACCTTCACAAAGTAGGTACTCATTAAATGTTAGCTGAATTATAAATAAATCTTCAATACCTCTGCAGTAGATGGTTTTGTTATCATCATAATTTCAGAGATGCAGAAACTCAGGCTTAAAAAGTGAAGTAACTTGCCCAGGCCTTATTATCTTAATGTGAGTGAGGTAGCAGAATTAAGACTAATCCCAGACAGTGTAGGTCAAGAGCGTGAGTTCTTAACTACGGATACATTGCCTCCACAAAAAAAAAGACAGACAAGATCCCCGTACTAAGTTGAGACTCCTATTGTAACTGGGGAGACAGGCTTAAAAACTAACAACCAGGCCAGAGTAGGGCATTCCATGGACAAGAAACAAATATATACAGAGACACATCAACCATCCAGTTCATCTCCCAGTGGTAAGCAGAACAGGGTGGAGGACGTGGGAGGCAAGGAGTGACGGAGCTGAAATGGAAGTAGAGGTCAGATCACGCTGGGCCTTGACAGTTTTAGTCAACAATGAGGAAGCAATATGGAGAATGAACTAGAAGGAAATGAAACCAGAGGGAAGGAAACCACTTAGCAGTGGTCAATGAGTGCAATGACTCAGACTACAAAAATAATAAAGCTAGATGTGCCACAGGCAGCAGAGATCGCGTGGGAGAGATGGATCTGAAACATACAATGTAAGTGTACTTTATGCAGGGGGGAAGTCCAGAGGGGAAGGTATGTAACATGAAACATGACATGCATTTAGAAGACAGGTCTCTGAATTAGGGGATAGGGCAACTGGCTGTCTTCACTGGGAGAGGGCATCCAGCTGTAGAGATGGAATTGGTAAGTTGAACTCTGGACATGCCATGCTGAATCCGAGATCCCTGGAAGTTATTTAGTAGGCAAGGAGTTAAGTAGTTTTGATGGTCAAAAGAACTATCTGCACTGGATGTAAAGATTTCTGAGTTAGCTGCTTTCAGGAGACAGCTAAAGTCTGGGACACGCTTCAGGACATGAGAGATGAAGGACTCACTTAGAAAATGCAAAAAGAGGACTCTTGGGAGCTTAGAGAATTAACATTTAAAGTAAGGGAGAGGAGTGCTCAAAAAGGTAGGAAAGCCTAACATCTCAGAGCTAAAGGAAGACAGTGTATCTCAGAGGAAAGTATGGCTATTTTGTGAAGATTAAATCAGAGCATATAAAAAAATTAGAGCACATTTAAATGTGCTTTAAGAAAATAGGAGATATCAAGGGAACATTTCATGTAAGGATGTGCAAGATAAAGGACAGAAATGGTTAAGGACCTAAAAGCCTAACATCTCAGAGCTAAAGGAAGACAGTGTATCTCAGAGGAAAGTATGGCTATTTTGTGAAGATTAAATCAGAGCATATAAAAAAATTAGAGCACATTTAAATGTGCTTTAAGAAAATAGGAGATATCAAGGGAACATTTCATGTAAGGATGTGCAAGATAAAGGACAGAAATGGTTAAGGACCTAACAGAAGCAGAAGAGATAAAGAAGAGGTGGCAAGAATACACAGAAGAACTGTACAAAAAAGTCTTAATGAACCAGATAACCAGGATGGTGTGGTCATTCATCTAGAGCTGGACATCCTGGAGTATGAAGTCAAGTGGGTCTTACGAAGCATTACTATGAATAAAGCTAGTGGTAGTGACGGAATTCCAGCTGAGCTATTTCAAGCCCTAAATGACGATGCTGTTAAAATGCTGCACTCAATATGTCAGCAAATTTGAAAGACTCAGCAATGGTCACAAGACTGGAAAAGGTCAATTTTCATTCCAATCCCAAAGGGCGATGCCAAAGAACGTTCAAATTATCATACAATTGCATCATTTCACATACTTACAAGGTTATGCTCAAAATCCTAGACTTCAGCTGGCTGAAGTGAATTGAAAACTAGATGTACAAAACTTGATTTCAAAGAGGCAGAAGAAATCAGAGATCAAACTGCTAACAGTTGTTGGATCATGGAGAAAGCAAAGGAATTCCAGAAGAACATTTACTTCTGCTTCATTGACTATGCTAAAGCCTTTGATTGTGTGGATCACAATAAACTGGAAAATTCTGAAAGAGGTGGGAATATCAGACCACCTAACCTGCCTCCTGAGAAATCTGTATGCAGGTCAAGAAGCAACAGTTATAACTGGACATGGAAAAACTGACTGGTTCACAATTGGGAAAGGTGTACAAGACTATATATCGTCACTGTGCTTATTTAACTTCCATGCAGAGTACTTAACTTCTATGCAGAGTTATTTTGCTTTCTATGCATCATGTGAAATGCTAGGCTGGATGAAACCCAAGATGGAATCAAGACTGCCGGGAGAGGGATACCCCTCACATTCAGTGGTAAAGACTCTACACTCCTGAGGCAGGGGCCCTGGGTTCAACCCATGGTCAGGGAACTAGATCCCACATGCTACAATGAAGCTGGAAGGTCCTGTATGATGCAACTAAGACCCAACACAGTCAAATACATACATACATACATAGATACATATATATACATATATATATACACACACATACATATATACATGCTGCTGCTGCTAAGTCGCTTCAGTCGGGTCCGACTCTGTGCGACCCCATAGACGGCAGCCCACCAGGCTTCCCTGTCCCTGGGATTCTCCAGGCAAGAACACCGAGCGGGTTGCCATTTCCTTCTTCAACGCATGAAAGTGAAAAGTGAACGGGAAGTTGCTCAATTGTATCTGACTCTTAGCGACCCCATGGACTGCAGTCCACCAGGCTCCTCCATCCATGGGATTTTCCAGGCAAGAGTACTGGAGTGGGTTGCCATTGCCTTCTCCTATATATATATACACACACATATAAATATGTATAAAGATTACTGGGAGAAATATCAACAACCTCAGATATGCAGATGATACTGCCTGTCTCTTATACACATCTAATAAATTCATTAGACAATCTTCAGCTACCTGCTATGAGCTGGATATGGGGTCTAATCTCCACATAGCAGCCAGTGAGCTTATGACATAAATGAGGTCACATCACTTCCTGTTTAAAATCTTTCAATGACTTCTTGTCAGAATTACAATATTCAAATCCAAACTCCTAACTTATCACTGCTTACAAGGCCTAACATAACCCATCACCCAAATACCCCACAGTTTGTTCCCATCTCAGGGCCTTTACTTGCTAGTCTCTCTGCTTGAACACTTCCTTGCAATCTTTATATGCTATTCTGCATCACACGGGTCTCCACTCAACAGTCATTTCCTTGGAGAGGTCTTCCCTAACCACTGTAGTTAAAACAGATCTTCTTCCTCCTAGGCACTCTATGCTACTATCCATTTTTTATTTTTGGAGCACTAACTCATTTGCTATCTGAAATTACTGTATTCCCATGCTGAGTTTGTCATTCTGCTCTTGCCAGAATATAGGCAAGGTTCACCTCTAAATCCCCATCACCTAGAATGACACCTTCACAAAGTAGGTACTCATTAAATGTTAGCTGAATTATAAATAAATCTTCAATACCTCTGCAGTAGATGGTTTTGTTATCATCATAATTTCAGAGATGCAGAAACTCAGGCTTAAAAAGTGAAGTAACTTGCCCAGGCCTTATTATCTTAATGTGAGTGAGGTAGCAGAATTAAGACTAATCCCAGACAGTGTAGGTCAAGAGCGTGAGTTCTTAACTACGGATACATTGCCTCCACAAAAAAAAAGACAGACAAGATCCCCGTACTAAGTTGAGACTCCTATTGTAACTGGGGAGACAGGCTTAAAAACTAACAACCAGGCCAGAGTAGGGCATTCCATGGACAAGAAACAAATATATACAGAGACACATCAACCATCCAGTTCATCTCCCAGTGGTAAGCAGAACAGGGTGGAGGACGTGGGAGGCAAGGAGTGACGGAGCTGAAATGGAAGTAGAGGTCAGATCACGCTGGGCCTTGACAGTTTTAGTCAACAATGAGGAAGCAATATGGAGAATGAACTAGAAGGAAATGAAACCAGAGGGAAGGAAACCACTTAGCAGTGGTCAATGAGTGCAATGACTCAGACTACAAAAATAATAAAGCTAGATGTGCCACAGGCAGCAGAGATCGCGTGGGAGAGATGGATCTGAAACATACAATGTAAGTGTACTTTATGCAGGGGGGAAGTCCAGAGGGGAAGGTATGTAACATGAAACATGACATGCATTTAGAAGACAGGTCTCTGAATTAGGGGATAGGGCAACTGGCTGTCTTCACTGGGAGAGGGCATCCAGCTGTAGAGATGGAATTGGTAAGTTGAACTCTGGACATGCCATGCTGAATCCGAGATCCCTGGAAGTTATTTAGTAGGCAAGGAGTTAAGTAGTTTTGATGGTCAAAAGAACTATCTGCACTGGATGTAAAGATTTCTGAGTTAGCTGCTTTCAGGAGACAGCTAAAGTCTGGGACACGCTTCAGGACATGAGAGATGAAGGACTCACTTAGAAAATGCAAAAAGAGGACTCTTGGGAGCTTAGAGAATTAACATTTAAAGTAAGGGAGAGGAGTGCTCAAAAAGGTAGGAAAGCCTAACATCTCAGAGCTAAAGGAAGACAGTGTATCTCAGAGGAAAGTATGGCTATTTTGTGAAGATTAAATCAGAGCATATAAAAAAATTAGAGCACATTTAAATGTGCTTTAAGAAAATAGGAGATATCAAGGGAACATTTCATGTAAGGATGTGCAAGATAAAGGACAGAAATGGTTAAGGACCTAACAGAAGCAGAAGAGATAAAGAAGAGGTGGCAAGAATACACAGAAGAACTGTACAAAAAAGTCTTAATGAACCACATAACCAGGATGGTGTGGTCATTCATCTAGAGCTGGACATCCTGGAGTATGAAGTCAAGTGGGTCTTACGAAGCATTACTATGAATAAAGCTAGTGGTAGTGACGGAATTCCAGCTGAGCTATTTCAAGCCCTAAATGACGATGCTGTTAAAATGCTGCACTCAATATGTCAGCAAATTTGAAAGACTCAGCAATGGTCACAAGACTGGAAAAGGTCAATTTTCATTCCAATCCCAAAGGGCGATGCCAAAGAACGTTCAAATTATCATACAATTGCATCATTTCACATACTTACAAGGTTATGCTCAAAATCCTAGACTTCAGCTGGCTGAAGTGAATTGAAAACTAGATGTACAAAACTTGATTTCAAAGAGGCAGAAGAAATCAGAGATCAAACTGCTAACAGTTGTTGGATCATGGAGAAAGCAAAGGAATTCCAGAAGAACATTTACTTCTGCTTCATTGACTATGCTAAAGCCTTTGATTGTGTGGATCACAATAAACTGGAAAATTCTGAAAGAGGTGGGAATATCAGACCACCTAACCTGCCTCCTGAGAAATCTGTATGCAGGTCAAGAAGCAACAGTTATAACTGGACATGGAAAAACTGACTGGTTCACAATTGGGAAAGGTGTACAAGACTATATATCGTCACTGTGCTTATTTAACTTCCATGCAGAGTACTTAACTTCTATGCAGAGTTATTTTGCTTTCTATGCATCATGTGAAATGCTAGGCTGGATGAAACCCAAGATGGAATCAAGACTGCCGGGAGAGGGATACCCCTCACATTCAGTGGTAAAGACTCTACACTCCTGAGGCAGGGGCCCTGGGTTCAACCCATGGTCAGGGAACTAGATCCCACATGCTACAATGAAGATGGAAGGTCCTGTATGATGCAACTAAGACCCAACACAGTCAAATACATACATACATACATACATACATACATACATATATATACATATATATATACACACACATACATATATACATGCTGCTGCTGCTAAGTCGCTTCAGTCGGGTCCGACTCTGTGCAACCCCATAGACGGCAGCCCACCAGGCTTCCCTGTCCCTGGGATTCTCCAGGCAAGAACACCGAGCGGGTTGCCATTTCCTTCTTCAACGCATGAAAGTGAAAAGTGAACGGGAAGTTGCTCAATTGTATCTGACTCTTAGCGACCCCATGGACTGCAGTCCACCAGGCTCCTCCATCCATGGGATTTTCCAGGCAAGAGTACTGGAGTGGGTTGCCATTGCCTTCTCCTATATATATATACACACACATATAAATATGTATAAAGATTACTGGGAGAAATATCAACAACCTCAGATATGCAGATGATACTGCCTTAAAGGCAGAAAGTGAAGAGGAACTAAAGAGCCNCTCCATCCATGGGATTTTCCAGGCAAGAGTACTGGAGTGGGTTGCCATTGCCTTCTCCTATATATATATACACACACATATAAATATGTATAAAGATTACTGGGAGAAATATCAACAACCTCAGATATGCAGATGATACCACTCTAAAGGCAGAAAGTGAAGAGGAACTAAAGAGCCTCTTGATGAGAGTGAAAGAAGAGAGTGAAAAAGCTGGTTTAGAACTCAACATTCAAAAAAACTAAGATCATGGCATCTGGCCCCATCACTTCATGGCAAACAGGAAGGGGAAAAGTGGAAACAGTGACAGATTTTATTTTCTTGGGCTTCCAAAATCACTGTGGACAATGACTGTGGCCATGAATTAAAAGACGCTTGCTCCTGGAAAGGAAAGCTATGAAAAACTTAGATATCTACTAAAAAAGCAGAGATATCTCTCGGCCAACAAATGTCTGTATAGTCAAAGCTGTGGTTTTTCCCAACAGTTGTGTACAGATGTGAGAGTTGGACCATAAAGAAAGCTGAGTGCCAAAAAATGGGTGCTTTCAAATTGTGGTGCTGGAGAAGACTCTTCAGAGTCCCTTGGACTGGAAGAAGATCAAACCAGTCAATCCTAAAGAAAATCAACCCTGAATATTCACTGGAAGGACTGTTGCTGAAGCCGAAGCTCCAAGATTTTGGCCACCTGATGCAAACAGCTGACTCACTAGAAGACCCTGATGCTGGGAAAGAGGGTGGGCAGGAGGAGAAGGGGGCAACAGAGGATGAGATGGTTAGAGAGGAACATCGACTCAATGGACATGAATTTGAACAAACTCTGGGGAATGGTGGAGGACACAGGAGCCTGGTATGCTTCAGTCCATGGGGTCACAGAGTCAGACACGACTTAGTGACTCAGCAACAACAAAATGTGCCTATCCATGGATACAAGGATTCCAGGGTTCACTGTAGACACAACTCCTAGTTAAGATAAATAATGATGGATACTTATAAATTAGTCTTGTGTGTGCTCGATTTGAGAAACCTACTTTCTTATGGCAGGATCACCCAAAGGGGAATTAGAAAAATTAATTTCTGGAACTGCAATGCAGGTAAGAAAATCTGGTGAGCTGTGACCCTCAACAGCTACTGTGAGAATCAGTATCAAGTAACCACTCAGGCCAAAGTGACTGTTAATTTTGTGTTTTTACCAGGATAAATTCGGGATAAATTCAGGCCTATGAATGAAGAATTTGGATTTGTACAGTCTATGAACTAAGCATCAGTTTTACATGTTTAAATGTTAAAAAAAAAAAAAAATATTCTGTGGTGTGAAAATTATACGACTTCAGTGTCTATAAATAAAATCTCATCAGAACACAAATACTCATTACATATGACTGCTTTTGTGCTGTGATAGCAGAGTTGAATGACTGCAACAGAGACCACAAAACCTAAATTATTTACTCTCTGGTCTTCCACAGAAAGAGTTTACTGATCCTTCATCTAAATTAGAAACTCTTTAGAGCAAAAACTAAACAAAAAGATGAAGAAAGAAAGTATGACAAATGGCATTTGATGTCTGTAGGGTCCAGTTAAACAAGGATGGAAAAGCGCTCATTAGATCCAGATGTTAGGTTCGCATTAGTGAAGGCAGCCATAAGTTCCAGTGCCACTTGTTTACACCACAAATGCATTACACTTCAGTTCAGTTCAGTTCAGTTCAGTCACTCAGTCGTGTCCCACTCTTTGCGACCCCATGAATCGCAGCACGCCAGGCCTCCCTATCCATCACCATCTCCCGGAGTTCACCCAGACTCACGTCCATCGAGTCCGTGATGCCATCCAGCCATCTCATCCTCGGTCGTCCCCTTCTCCTCCTGCCCCCAATCCCTCCCAGCATCAGAGACTTTTCCAATGAGTCAACTCTTCCCATGAGGTGGCCAACACTTAGACCATCATATTCTACTGGCTTAAGCAGGTTCCCTATCTCACCTGCTTTAACTTCAGTTTCACATCTTCAAGGCCACCAATCTGCTCCCAGCCAACAGGTTTGATGTCTGTCAGTCCAATGACACTTCGAAATGACGAGGGTTGGATCTTTTTAAAAGCTTCAAGGAAGGCTGTTTCATCAATCATCGGATTGTCCTGGTTCTGAAATAATCCACCCCAAAAAGCGAAATCAAACCAAAAATCAGGTGGGCCTTTTTTTGTGGCACACAAACATGATTACTTTTTTACTGTGATCCTCATCTGAATTTATACATCTATTTTGTTGTCCTATAAAGAAATTTATAACACATGGTATGAAAAAATTAAATGTCTCCCCCTCAACTCCCATCAATCTTCATCCCCAGAGAATGTCAACAGTCTCCTGTGTATTCTTCCAGTATGTTTATGACATATGTATATCCTTTCAAAGAGACACACAAATGGGACCATAATGTACACATTAATTTAATTAATTTCTTCATGTCCACGAATACAATAATACCTCATTCTTTCTGACAACTGCGTAATATTGCATGAGTATTTTAATGACACCCTTCTGTTGAACAGAGGTTTTCAAGGCTTTTGGTACTAAACACAAAGCTGCACTGAATGTCTTTGTATACATGTTCAAGTATTTTATATAATACTTTCCTCAAGATAGAATTCCTGTGCTTAAGAGTATGCACACTTACAATTTTCATACCTACTACTGAAATGTGCTCCAAGCTGTACCAATAATATGAAGCTATTTTCCCCACATCTCTCTAACACTGGACATGACCAAACCTTAAATTCCTGCCACTGTGACTGAAGACATGGTGTTTACTATTGTGTTAATTAAATTTCTTCAATCAAGAGTGAGGTAAAAGGAATAATGGAATTAGAAAATAAGTTTTTCAACCATTACAGTAATGGCTATTTGAGGCAAGAATCATCAGTGGATGCCAATCTAGGGGAGAGAAAGTCTGATGGGGAACAGGATGCCTGCATTGTCTCAGAGGGTCTCCTCACAGATTTCTTATTAGTTGCAAAGGGAAAAACAACAGCTCTACAGCAGATAAACTGGACCAACGCTTGACTAGTTGACTGCACCCACAGTCACCCACAAGGGGCATCCCCAGTGAGGAGCAGGTGGACACACTAAGTCTCCACAAATGACATCCTAAGAAGGACACACTAACATTTAATGCAGAGTTCCCAGTGGGCATGCATAACCTGAATCTAACTAGGAGGAAACAGACACACCCAAACTGATAGATGCTCTATAAAATCACTGACTTTAAATCCTTAAAAATGTCAATGTCAAAATGTCACACACACACCAAGAAAGTGCTATGGAAATGTTCAAAATTAAAGAAAACCAAAAACTGAACATAATACATTATCCTGGACTAAATTCTACACTGAAGGAAAAGGGTGCTACAAAACTTGAAACAGCCAGCAAAATCAAAATAGGGACTGTAGATCTAACAACACTTTGATCAGTGTTAAATTTCTTGAATATAATGAGATTATACAAACTCGTTCATAGGAAGTGGACACTAAAATATTAAGGGATAACAGGTTAAGATGCATGCAACCCATTTTCAAATGATTCAGAAAAAAAAAAACAATGTGTATATATATACAGCTGACCCTTGAACAACATGGAGGTTAATCCTTATTTAAGTACAGGTAGCCCAACAAATCTGTTGTTCCTCACATCCGTGGATTCAGCCAGTCCTGGACCGTGCACTACTTGTCGGATTTACTATTGAAAAATATCTATGTATAAGTCAACTGGGGCAGTTCAAACCCATGTTGCTCAAAAATCAACTGTATATATAGAGACAAAGAGATGAGAGAAAAGAGAGGAGGAGAAAGCTAATATGGCAAAATGTTAAAAACTTGTCAGTTTGGATAAAGGAATTAGCAGGAGTCCTCTACCTTCAACTCTCCTTGAAGTTTTGTTTAATTTAGAAAATTTTTCCCCTGAAGTTTTAATTATTTCAAAATAAGTTTTTAAAAGAGAAAGAATCAAAAAAAAACTAATCTTTAAAGAAAGTTGAGGATTTTTCATGTTTATTAGTCATTTGTAATCCTTTCACTGTCAACTACCAGTTCATCAGTTCATATTTTACATACATTTTCTCTTAGATTGGTCTTATTGCTTTGTCAGACTTCCTTCTGTACCAAGGAAATTGGTCTTTTGTCATGGGCTGAAAGTGTTTTTCCCAGTCTGTCTCATGTCCTTGCCTTTGTTTATAGTATTGTTTGTTTTGCTTTTGAACTTGTCATCTTTTTTAAAAATAGTATTGTTTCGCAATTCAAATCAGTAAATTATCTTCTTTTTGGCTATTAAAAATTCACATTTCTACTTGTAATATCTGTATTATATTTAAGTATTTACCCTTACATAAAATTCTGAATATTTAGTTGTCCCAAAATTCCCATTTTCAATAACCAACTATTTTATCCCATTTATGTAAGATTAAATAAGTGAATATGTATATACAGAGCTATTCTTAACTGTTCCTAAAATTGCTAATAACTATAATCTCTGGGAGATGAGCTTTCAGACAATTTTTATCTTGTTTAATTTCTCACAAAGAATGTTATTAAATAATTTTTTAAAATAGCATCTTTTTTTTTTCACTAGCTAGCAGTATCAGATATTGGGTAAATGAATATTAATACACTTTAGGTGAACACCAACTAATATTTGAAAATCCCATTTACACTTTCAGATCATTAGTGTGTATATATTATTCACTTGATCTTCAAAACCCTTTCAGGCAGATAAAATCCTTTCCCTTCCATGTGTATATGTTTATGTGTTAAACTATATTTCCAATGCTTTAATAGACATCCTTGAGAAAAAGCTGAACAAACTCTAATGTGTCCTCATCTGCCCTGTAATAGAGGCAGCAGCAGCCCCTCAGCTGCCTGGAGATGGAAAAAGAAACAGATGGAACCAGTACCTGCCCAGATGCCTCTGTCCATTCTTCCTTTTTGCCTTTCTTTTTTCCACTACCCTGGGTTGTTTATGAACCCAGCCATCACCTGTGCTAACTGTGCCTAGGCACGCCCTCCTGAAGTAGCAGTGGGCTCCACCCTAGGACAACTGCAGCTGGCTGGTCCACCTAAGCCAAGGTGCTTTAGGTCAAACCTGGAACTTCAGAGCAGAGGGAATTCTAAATGTAAACCTCTGTTCCCACATCCTGTACTCTTGTCCTCCAGTCAAGAGGCATATATTCTCACATCTTCACACATGGGACTTGTCATTAAATCTTTAAGCACTTCTGGTTCTAAACTCCAAAGATGAGGACTTAAAGTTCACGTAATTCCTTCCCTACCTTCAGTGTAAGAGTAAAAATAAAGGAAAAGAAGATGAGGAAGGGTATAAATTAATTAGGTAAATACGTTTTCAAAATCTAGGATAAATCATCCTTTTATGGTTTAAAAAAAAAATCCTGCCCCCAATCCCTCCCAGCATCAGAGACTTTTCCAATGAGTCAACTCTTCCCATGAGGTGGCCAACACTTAGACCATCATATTCTACTGGCTTAAGCAGGTTCCCTATCTCACCTGCTTTAACTTCAGTTTCACATCTTCAAGGCCACCAATCTGCTCCCAGCCAACAGGTTTGATGTCTGTCAGTCCAATGACACTTCGAAATGACGAGGGTTGGATCTTTTTAAAAGCTTCAAGGAAGGCTGTTTCATCAATCATCGGATTGTCCTGGTTCTGAAATAATCCACCCCAAAAAGCGAAATCAAACCAAAAATCAGGTGGGCCTTTTTTTGTGGCACACAAACATGATTACTTTTTTACTGTGATCCTCATCTGAATTTATACATCTATTTTGTTGTCCTATAAAGAAATTTATAACACATGGTATGAAAAAATTAAATGTCTCCCCCTCAACTCCCATCAATCTTCATCCCCAGAGAATGTCAACAGTCTCCTGTGTATTCTTCCAGTATGTTTATGACATATGTATATCCTTTCAAAGAGACACACAAATGGGACCATAATGTACACATTAATTTAATTAATTTCTTCATGTCCACGAATACAATAATACCTCATTCTTTCTGACAACTGCGTAATATTGCATGAGTATTTTAATGACACCCTTCTGTTGAACAGAGGTTTTCAAGGCTTTTGGTACTAAACACAAAGCTGCACTGAATGTCTTTGTATACATGTTCAAGTATTTTATATAATACTTTCCTCAAGATAGAATTCCTGTGCTTAAGAGTATGCACACTTACAATTTTCATACCTACTACTGAAATGTGCTCCAAGCTGTACCAATAATATGAAGCTATTTTCCCCACATCTCTCTAACACTGGACACCTTCTGTTGAACAGAGGTTTTCAAGGCTTTTGGTACTAAACACAAAGCTGCACTGAATGTCTTTGTATACATGTTCAAGTATTTTATATAATACTTTCCTCAAGATAGAATTCCTGTGCTTAAGAGTATGCACACTTACAATTTTCATACCTACTACTGAAATGTGCTCCAAGCTGTACCAATAATATGAAGCTATTTTCCCCACATCTCTCTAACACTGGACATGACCAAACCTTAAATTCCTGCCACTGTGACTGAAGACATGGTGTTTACTATTGTGTTAATTAAATTTCTTCAATCAAGAGTGAGGTAAAAGGAATAATGGAATTAGAAAATAAGTTTTTCAACCATTACAGTAATGGCTATTTGAGGCAAGAATCATCAGTGGATGCCAATCTAGGGGAGAGAAAGTCTGATGGGGAACAGGATGCCTGCATTGTCTCAGAGGGTCTCCTCACAGATTTCTTATTAGTTGCAAAGGGAAAAACAACAGCTCTACAGCAGATAAACTGGACCAACGCTTGACTAGTTGACTGCACCCACAGTCACCCACAAGGGGCATCCCCAGTGAGGAGCAGGTGGACACACTAAGTCTCCACAAATGACATCCTAAGAAGGACACACTAACATTTAATGCAGAGTTCCCAGTGGGCATGCATAACCTGAATCTAACTAGGAGGAAACAGACACACCCAAACTGATAGATGCTCTATAAAATCACTGACTTTAAATCCTTAAAAATGTCAATGTCAAAATGTCACACACACACCAAGAAAGTGCTATGGAAATGTTCAAAATTAAAGAAAACCAAAAACTGAACATAATACATTATCCTGGACTAAATTCTACACTGAAGGAAAAGGGTGCTACAAAACTTGAAACAGCCAGCAAAATCAAAATAGGGACTGTAGATCTAACAACACTTTGATCAGTGTTAAATTTCTTGAATATAATGAGATTATACAAACTCGTTCATAGGAAGTGGACACTAAAATATTAAGGGATAACAGGTTAAGATGCATGCAACCCATTTTCAAATGATTCAGAAAAAAAAAAAACAATGTGTATATGTATACAGCTGACCCTTGAACAACATGGAGGTTAATCCTTATTTAAGTACAGGTAGCCCAACAAATCTGTTGTTCCTCACATCCGTGGATTCAGCCAGTCCTGGACCGTGCACTACTTGTCGGATTTACTATTGAAAAATATCTATGTATAAGTCAACTGGGGCAGTTCAAACCCATGTTGCTCAAAAATCAACTGTATATATAGAGACAAAGAGATGAGAGAAAAGAGAGGAGGAGAAAGCTAATATGGCAAAATGTTAAAAACTTGTCAGTTTGGATAAAGGAATTAGCAGGAGTCCTCTACCTTCAACTCTCCTTGAAGTTTTGTTTAATTTAGAAAATTTTTCCCCTGAAGTTTTAATTATTTCAAAATAAGTTTTTAAAAGAGAAAGAATCAAAAAAGACTAATCTTTAAAGAAAGTTGAGGATTTTTCATGTTTATTAGTCATTTGTAATCCTTTCACTGTCAACTACCAGTTCATCAGTTCATATTTTATATACATTTTCTCTTAGATTGGTCTTATCGCTTTGTCAGACTTCCTTCTATACCAAGGAAATTGGTCTTTTGTCATGGGCTGAAAGTGTTTTTCCCAGTCTGTCTCATGTCCTTGCCTTTGTTTATAGTATTGTCTGTTTTGCTTTTGAACTTGTCATCTTTTTTAAAAATAGTATTTTTGCAATTCAAATCAGTAAATTATCTTCTTTTTGGCTATTAAAAATTCACATTTCTACTTGTAATATCTGTATTATATTTAAGTATTTACCCTTACATAAAATTCTGAATATTTAGTTGTCCCAAAATTCCCATTTTCAATAACAAACTATTTTATCCCATTTATGTAAGATTAAATAAGTGAATATGTATATACAGAGCTATTCTTAACTGTTCCTAAAATTGCTAATAACTATAATCTCTGGGAGATGAGCTTTCAGACAATTTTTATCTTGTTTAATTTCTCACAAAGAATGTTATTAAATACTTTTTTAAAATAGCATCTTTTTTTTTTTTCACTAGCTAGCAGTATCAGATATTGGGTAAATGAATACTAATACACTTTAGGTGAACACCAACTAATATTTGAAAATCCCATTTACACTTTCAGATCATTAGTGTGTATATATTATTCACTTGATCTTCAAAACCCTTTCAGGCAGATAAAATCCTTTCCCTTCCATGTGTATATGTTTATGTGTTAAACTATATTTCCAATGCTTTAATAGACATCCTTGAGAAAAAGCTGAACAAACTCTAATGTGTCCTCATCTGCCCTGTAATAGAGGCAGCAGCAGCCCCTCAGCTGCCTGGAGATGGAAAAAGAAACAGATGGAACCAGTACCTGCCCAGATGCCTCTGTCCATTCTTCCTTTTTGCCTTTCTTTTTTCCACTACCCTGGGTTGTTTATGAACCCAGCCATCACCTGTGCTAACTGTGCCTAGGCACGCCCTCCTGAAGTGGCAGTGGGCTCCACCCTAGGACAACTGCAGCTGGCTGGTCCACCTAAGCCAAGGTGCTTTAGGTCAAACCTGGAACTTCAGAGCAGAGGGAATTCTAAATGTAAACCTCTGTTCCCACATCCTGTACTCTTGTCCTCCAGTCAAGAGGCATATATTCTCACATCTTCACACATGGGACTTGTCATTAAATCTTTAAGCACTTCTGGTTCTAAACTCCAAAGATGAGGACTTAAAGTTCACGTAATTCCTTCCCTACCTTCAGTGTAAGAGTAAAAATAAAGGAAAAGAAGATGAGGAAGGGTATAAATTAATTAGGTAAATACGTTTTCAAAATCTAGGATAAATCATCCTTTTATGGTTTAAAAAAAAACCCTCAAAATTAGGGGTAAGATGAAAGAACAATTTTAAGTGTTACAACAGAACGCTTAGCACAATGAAATTAATTTTTTTCTGGAGGAGTTTAGGGACTCAGGATGACTTATTACAAAGTGAAAAGATTTTCCAATCTATAGTGTTGAAAACTACTACATTTAAGTTAATATCCCAACTATTTTTTCAAAAGGCACTCATGAATTAGGGATTTAAATGTCAAAGATGAATTTAAGTAAAATTCCAGGCACCTAATCTTCTCCAGAGTAAGAAAAGGTTCTTGTCCCTACAAGATGCGTATTGATAACAAAGGGAAAATAGTATCTTAACAATGGAGAAATCTCAGAGATAACCACCTTAGCTAAGATATCAAATCAGTAACAGGACAAAGATATATCATTTCTACCTAACAGACACAATGAGAAGAACACAGTATCATTTCTGGAATATTTCTGCCAAAAATACAAAGCCTGAATCAACTCATGAGAAAATATCAGTCAAACCTACACTGAGTAATATCCTACAGAACAACTGAACTGTACTCTTAAAAATAATTAAAGTCATAAAAGAAAGACTGAAGAAGTTTCTAGATTAAAGATTAAGAAACCATGACAACTAATAAATACAATGTGTAATTCTGGATCAAAAAATATTTTTCTTTTTTCCTTTAAAAATTTTTGCTACAAAGGAAATTAATAGGACAAACAGTAAGATATGGATAAGGTCTATATAAATTAAGTAAAAGTTGGTATTAATTTCTTCATCTTCATTATTATTTGTACTACTGGTTATCTGATTTTAGGAAATAAACACTCAACTTTTCGAAGCTATGCGGGCATTCTGGCTGCACCTGAGAGTATGAGTATATTACATAAACATTCATACACATGAAGAGAGTATGATAAAGCAAAGGTGGTAAAATGTTACATTTGAAGAATCTGGGTGAAGAAAATGAAAAAATTCTTTGTACTATTTTTGCAACTTTTCTCTAAGTCTGAAGTAGATTCAAAATAAAACGAAAATTTTAAAGACACATGTTTGACTCTTCTGGAGGGTCACAGTGTCTTTTTCCTTATTGCACTGGGCTTTAGCACTAAAGAGTTAGTATGGGAGAACGGGAACATGCCCTCGGCCAACCTAGAGAAGTCAGCTCTCTGTCCCCACTTTCAGTCATACACTATTTATATATGGAATGCAGATGTAAAAATACATATAAGAAACAGATGTCTAAGGTGTCAAAAGTTTCAAGAAAAGGTACTTACCACTTTTTCAAGTCCTCAAATTAACTTGTTACATTAATAAAAGGGTTAACATAGGTCATAAACCAATACTTCTTACCTTCTCACTATGAAGAAGAGCCTGCATGGCAGCCTCCCTACAGAGTGCAGTCAGGTCTGCGCCAACATAGCCAACTGTCATTTCTGCAAGGAGGTTCAAATCAACTTGACCAGAGATGGGCATCTTTGAAGTAATCACTTGTAGAATTGCCTTTCTTTGTCTAAGAGTGGGAGTTCCAATGACAACCTATGTGCAAAGCAAGAAAAAACATTTACAGCTTAAAAAAATTGTTTTATCCTCACAAACATGTATAATAATTTAGCGAACAAATCTGAAACTATTACTAGGTACTCTTAAGTATACATCTTAGATTCTGAATATGAGGAAATCCTTATTTTCAAGAGTGAAAAAGCTGGCTTGAAACTCAACATTCAAAAAACTAAGATTATGGCATCCGGCCCCATCACTTCATGGCACAAAGAAGGGGAGAAAGTGGAAATGGAGACAGATTTTATTTTCTTGGGCTCCAAAATCACTGTGGACAGTGAATGCAGCCACAAAATTAAAGGATGCCTGCTCTTTGGAAAGAATGCTATGACAAAAATCTAAATAGCAAATGAGAAAGCAGAGATATCACTTTGCTGACAAAGGTCCCATATATCAAAGCTATGGTTTTTCCAGTAGTCATGTACAGATGTGAGAGTTGGACCATATAAAGAAGGCTGAGTGCCTAAGAATTGATGCTTTCGAACTATGGTGCTGAAGAAGACCCTTGAGAGTCAGTCCCCTGGACTGCAAGGAGATCAAACCAGTCAATTCTAAATGAAATCAACCCTGAATATTCACTGGAAGGACTGATGCTGACACTGAAGCTCTAATAATTTGGCCACCTGATAAAAAGAGCTGATTAGAAAAGAACCTGCTGCTGGGAAAGACTGGAGGCAAAAGAAGGGAATAAGAGAGGATGAGATGATTACTTAGCATCACTGACATGAGTTTGCACAAACTCCAGAAGATAGTGACGGACAGGGAAGCCTGGTGTGCTGCAGTCCATGCAGTCGCAAAGAATCAGACACGACTTAGTGACTGAACAGCAGCAACAACGTCAGGAAGTTTTTATTTTGTTATTTTTGAGAACCTATCACTTTCTAGGAGCCAGTAAACCAGAAAGCCTATGTCCCTACCCTTATGGAGCTTATTCAGCAGACAGGTATTAGATGGTGTGAAGAAGAAATCCACTCAAGTTCTAAACAGATTATGCTAAAGTCGGTCTCTTTACAATCCTACCACAAAGTTCAAACCTCACAACCACTATTCAAACTATCTAACAGAAATCAAGAATCAATTTAGGGCTGAAGTTTATAAAATACTACTTGAATAATCAGACACAACTGAGCAACTGAACTGAACTGATACCATGTTTCTAGATTCCACATATATGAGTTAATAATGATATTCACTTTTCTATGACTTTCTTCACTCTGTGAGACAGTCTCTGAATCCATTCACATTTCTACAAATGGCCCAATTTCATTTCTTTTTATGACCAGGGAATATCCCATTGTATATATGTACCACACCTTCTTTATCCACTTCTCTATTGATGAACATTTAGGTTGCTTCTGTGTTGACTATTGTAAACAGTTCTGCATTGAACGTTGGGGTGCATGTGTCTTTTTGAATTATGGTTTTCTCTGGGTATACACCCAGTAATGGAATTGCTGGGTTATACCTATTTTTAGTTTTTTAAGGAACCTCCATACTATTCCCCATAGTGTCTATATCAATTTACAGTCCCACCAACAGAGTATGAGGATTCCCTTTTCTCCACACCCTCTCCAGAATTTATTGTTTGTAGATTTTTTGGTGATAGCCATTCTGATCAGTGTGAGGTGATACCTCATTGTAGTTTTGACTTGCATTTCTCTAACAATTAGTAATGTTGAGCATCTTTTCATGTATTTGTTGACCATCTCTCTGTCTCCTTTGACAAGTATCTACTCAGGTCTTTGCCCATTTTTTTATTGGATTTTTTTACATTGAGCTATATGAGCTGTTTGTATGTCTTAGAAATTAATCCTTTGTCAGTTTCTTCATTTGGTATTATTTTATCCCATTNCGAGGATGAGATGGCTGGATGGCATCATGGACTCGATGGACGTGAGTCTGAGTGAACTCCGGGAGATGGTGATGGACAGGGAGGCCTGGCGTGCTGGGATTCATGGGGTCGCAAAGAGTTGGACACGACTGAGCGACTGAACTGAACTGAACTTGCTGTGCAAAAGCTTTTAAGTTTAATTGTGTCCTATTTGTTTATTTTTGCTTTCATTCTCATTACTCTAGGAGGTTGGTCAAAAAAGATTTTGCTGTAATTTATATCAAAGAGTGTTCTGCCTATGTTTTTATCTAAGAATTTTATAGTGTCTGGTCTTACATGTAGGTTTTTAATCCATTCTGAGTTTATTTTTGTATATGGTATTAGGGAATGTTCTAATTTCATTTTTTTTACATGTAGCTGTCCAGTTTTCCCACTTATTGAAGAGGCTGTCTTTTCTCCATTGTATATTCTTGCTGCCTTTGTCATAAATTAGGTGTCCATTGGTGCATGGATTCATCTCTGGGCTTTCTATCCTGAAGAACAGCTTTGTATTTTCTGAAATAAAAAGCCATTGTATTTTGAAGCAACATGGATGAACTTAGGCAAATATCATATGATATCACTTACATGTGGAATCTTAAAAAAGGATAAAAATGAACTTACTTACAAAACAGAAATAGACTTGCAGACATAGCAAATTTATGGTTACCAAAGGCGAAAGGAATGGTAGAAGATAACCTAGGAGATTGGGATTAACCATAATATGCACACTAATACACTGCTATATACAAAATAGATAATTAACAAGAGCCTGCTGAATAGCACAGGGAACTCTGCTCAATATTCTGTAACATGGGGGAAAAGTCTAAGAAAAGAAATGGATATATGTACATATGTAACTCATTCACTTTGCTGTGCACCTGAACATAACACAACATTGTAAGTCGACTATAGTCCAATACATATTTTTAAAGCCAGTGTTTTTACCTCTGAAGGTGTGAACAAATGCCCATTAATTTATTCAATCGTGATACCTGTACCTCACAGAGGTTCCTTTATTCTGGTTCCAAAAAGCTTTGGAAATCAAAAAAAGGGAAAGAAGACTTAATGAGGACATGATAATACTCTTAAGTATGTAAAGGGCTGTCATATTAAAGAGTTGGCAGATTTATGTGTATCTATAATGCAGAACTGGCAGGAAGGGAAACACAGAAGTCTTCCTCCTCATGTGGTCGTGTAGAGGAGGTAGGAGACTTTTTAAAGACATAGCCAAAGGGCGTAACCAAAGCCAATGCAGGGAGACAGAGTTATATCACTCTTAGAATTTTCTGAATTTGGTTGAATACAGACGTAGAGGCTGCAGTATTAGGAATATGATATGAAAGAAACTACATATTTCTTTGGGTTAGTCTAAAGGTTGACCTTATACAAGGCCAAGCTAGAATTCTCTGACCCTGCAGGATCCATATACCCAGAAAATATCCACTTCTCTCTATCCCTATAAAGTTGAGTTCTCACCTTAGTTTGCAAACAAAAGCATACAGGAACCCTGTCCTCGACCTTCAGCTCTTACCCACACATCAGCAGAACCATAACTGGCTTTTCCAGTCAGCCTGTGATATCCACTGTGTTACTTTTTAGATCAGACCATGTGCAGCCCTATTATTCCCACTACCTCAATAGTTGAAATTATACCATTCAACAAGATAGTTTCTTTTTGTGAGAAACCATTTTAATAAGAGTTGTGTGGTTCTTTTGCTTATTAGCTTCTACTGATTTATTCGGCTGCACCGGTCTTAGTTGCGGCATTCAGTGAGGATCTCCAGTCTTCGCTGTGGCATGCAGGACATTTAGCTGCAGCGTGCGAGCTCTTAGTTGTGGCATGTGGGATCTAGTTTCCTGACCAGGGATGGAACCGGGGTCCCTTGCATTGGGAGTGTGGAGTCTTAGCCACTGGACCACCAGGGAATTCCCTGCTTATTTGCTTTTAATATGATCCCAAATTTGGTGGATTCTATCAACGGAAGAGTACCAATTACAACACCAATGTTGAACCACTAGAGGGAGACTAGAACCAAAGAGGCCCTCAGATTTGAGTTTGACGTGTTCTCAACTGTGGTTTCTAGGTTTTCCCAAGATTCACACCCAGGTGTATGAAACAGTCTGTTGTCTATAGAGTTACTTATTTTCACATAATTTCTACATGGCTCAGGCCATGTCGATTCATTTTCTACGCTATTGACATTATCCTTGGTACTGAATACTTCATTTGTCCGTTAAAATGAAGGTCACTGTTTCCTTCCCACGTCCCCGAATGTGTGGGAGTGATTATGAATGCTTAGGCATTTTTCATAGTTTTCTTTGGGAAACTCCTTTCCATGTTTATCTGCTACTCCCAGACCTTCAGACTTTTTTGACTTCAAACAGACGCAATATGTTTCATTGCCATGAAAACAGTGATCCGCTCTGGTGCCATTCGGATGGATTCTAGGCAAACATACTACCTCCAGACAGAATTCATCAGTCCTTCTTTTGGCTTTCCTCAACATGTAACCTGAACCCCGTTTAGTACATGGCTTCATTATGCCTAGAATGAGCTAGTTGTTTTCCTGTCTTCCCTCTCCTCCCTTCTTAAAAGTTATTCTAAGAGTTGACACTGCGTGTTATCTTTAATCTTTCATTCTACCTTTTCCCAACAGGGCCTGACTAGTTGCTTTGTGATCTTTAGCAATCCATTTAATCTTTCTGGGCCTGCTTCTTGTAATCTATAAAATGGACTATTGTGAGGATTAAGTGAGATTTATTATTTTTTAAATTGAAGTATAGTTGACTTATAATAATTTGGGGTGTACAACATAGTGACTCAACATTTTTATAGGTTATACTGCATAAAATACTATTATATTAATTATAATGATTATTGAGTACCTTATAAGGATATTATGAGATAATTTATAAAAAATTTTCTTTGAAAAGTAGAAAGCTCTACTGGTATGTAATATAAGACTCTACTAAACAGTAATTGGAGAAGGCAATGGCACCCCACTCCAGTACTCTTGCCTGGAAAATCCCATGGACTGAGGAGCTTGGTAGGCTGCAGTCCATGGGGTCACTAAGAGTCGGACATGACTGAGTGACTTCACTTTCACTTTTTACTTTCATGCATTGGAGAAGGAAATGGCAACCCACTCCAGTGTTCTTGCCTGGAGAATCCCAGGGGCAGGGGAGCCTGATGGGCTGCCAGCTATGGGGTCACACAGAGTCGGACACGACTGAAGCGACTTAGCAGCAGCAGCAAACAGTAATAGTTATATTTAGAGAGTGCCAGCCACAGTTCTAAGTGCTTTACATGTATGATCTCATTTAATCGTCTCGATGACGTTGGAAGGTTGAAATTATTATTTCTAATTTACAGATGAAGAAACTGAGGCACAGAAAGGCCAAGTAACTTCCCCAAGGTCATACAGTTTGCAAGTGGCAGAGCTAGGATTCAAAACTAGGTGGTCTGGCTGGCTCCAGAATTCCCACGCTGAACCACTACACTATGTTATGCTGCAATCAAATTTCGGTTGACCAACTAGGTTCACTAGTTACTTAATAGTTATGTTAAAAAAAAAATAGTTATGTGATCTTAGGCAAAGCTTAAGATTCTAAACCTGATTTTCATCATTTGTAAAGTGGATAAAAGTAATTCTTATCCCACAGATTTATTTACTCAACAAATATCTATTAAACTCCTACTGTCTGCTATATGCTGGGCATACTGCAATATCATGTGGGTTATATTCACACAAAACACCTGGCATATTGCCAGGCACACAGAAAGTGGTCAATGTTAATTATTGTCTTAATTTATAATAATAAGCCAATAACTTCTATGACACATTTCCTGTTACTCAGCCAGAGATTATGTTCTATTGTCACTAAATAGACCATTTCTATGGCTTTTCCCTAACTCTATATGAAATATTTTTGTGGCACTGTTCCATAGGGTATTGCTTTGCTATCATAGCAAAAGCAAACAACATAAGATGCAGCAATACAAGTACCTCCCAGAGCTAAGCAAAGAAAGTGCTTTAAATGGCTATTTTCTGATACAAAATTAAGGCTGGTGAAGTGACGTGAAAGTTGCTCAGTCATGAAGTGAAAGTCGCTCAGTGAAGTGAAAGTCGCTCAGTGAAGTGAAGCGAAAGCCGCTCAGTCGTGTCCGACTCTTTGCAACCCCATGGACTATACGGTCCATGGAATTCTCCAGGCCAGAATACTGGAGTGGGTAGCCTTTCCCTTCTCCAGGGGATCTTCCTACCCAGGGATTGAACCCAGGTCTCCTGCATTGCAGGCAGATTCTTTACCAGCTGAGCCACAAGGGAAGTGCAAGTCTGGGTGAAGCATGCAAAATATGCTTACGATTATTACCAACAAACATGAAGTACAGATGGTAGATGTGAAGCTATGAAGATGATCAAACGTAATGCTTTCAAGAAATGTACAAGAAGGTCATCTTGGGAAAGAAAACAACCCCACATTACATCTCCAGTGGCATACAAAGAGCCCAGCAACACTTCTGGACGTCCAGATAGGAGACAGCCTGCTGTGCTCTCTGGCACTGTGCTCGTGCTCTCTAATGGACCATCCTGAGCTTGCCTTTCCCACATTCTGTGGGAGTCAGTGGCATTTGCTAGATTGGGTAAGAGATTTTACCTCCCTAGATGGCTGATAATCAAATGAGATATATATGAAATCACTTTGAAATATTACCCCCACATATGCAGAGAGTGAAGAGTTATATACAAGAGTATTATAGTCACATCCAGAGAATAATCAATGTAGGAAGTAGACATGGAAAGTACTACTATCTCCCCCATTGCTGAACTTGCTCTCAGCATCTTTTTCTTAATGTGACCACGCTTGCCCTCCTGTCTTGACTAGTTCTCCTTCTTCCCATTTCAGTTCCCATTAATGACAGTAACAACAGACAATATGTAATGAGTGGTGTTTTAAGTGTTTACATGCATTATTTAATCATCCTAACAACTCTATGAGTTATGTACTAGTATTATTCCTGTCACATTCAAAAAAGCTGATATCCAGAGGGTTGAAGCAACTTTGCAAAGTCATACCGCCAGCAAGTAGTCGAGTCAGACTTCAGATCTGAATATACAGCTCTGCAGCCCACTTTCTCACTGCTCTGCTGATTGCATCTCATCCTGCCATAGGCCTGCCACTGTTTCGGATACATATTTACCAAGCTAAATTTTTTCAGGCAGCAGTCAGCACTTTTATTCTTTATCTTTTCAGTCAATGATGCTAGAGTCATTTTTTTTCATCTAAAATCAACTCTGGGGTCTTCCTTGGCAGTCCAGTGGTCTCCGTGCTTCCACTGCAGGGAAAATGGGGTCAAACCCTAGTTAAGGAACTGAAATCCCACATGCCGGGTGGCACAGCCAAATATTTTTTAAGTAAATAAATAAAATCAACTCTAATATAACATTTGTTACCCAGTATGATGAATTCAGAGTTTTACCAACGGGTAACAACCCATGCTATAAACTTTGATTTTTAGTCATTATCTAGGGGAAAGGAGAGTTTAGCAATAACTCTGTATAATATTAACTAAATTAGTGGCTTAGCTAGCCGACAACCACAAACATATCTACTCAAGAAATGAGGTCAAATCCCAGCTATTTTTTTCTCTGATGTTTATCTGATATAACATTCAGTTTCTACTTGCTCAAGGGTTGAGCACAAGTTGGCAAAATCAGCTTTATTAACGACACTGTAAACAGGGATAAGCATTATTTTGAAATGTATGCAAAACATCTTTCTGAGATATGGGAATGGAGTGGTGAGAAACGAGGGCTTGAAATAAACCCTGAGGTCATCTAGTTTATACAGTTAGACCTAGAGAGGCTAAGTGACTTGCCCAAATGGTAAACATTATCCAAATGGCTACTGGTTGAGCGGGGGCTAGAATTCAGGTCTCCAGCTCTGTCAGCGATGTTTTCCCTCAGTACTGCATTTCTGACCAGAACTATTTCCGAGAGCCTGCTGTAATGCACGTGATGATGTGAAAGCTTTCTCACAGTCAAGAAACCCTTCATGGACTTCTCTGCCCGCCAATAAAGGGGACACAGGTTTGATCCCTGATCAGGGAAGACTCCACATGCCACGGAACAACTAAACCGGTGCTCCACAATTACCGAGCCCACGCGCTGCAGTTCCCGAAACCCGTGTGCCTGGAGCCCACGCTCTGCAACCAGATGCCACAGCAAGGAGAAGCCCCACTCGCCGCAACGAGAGAAAAGCCCGTGCACAGCAATGAAGACCCGGCACAATCAAAACTAAAATAAATTTTAAAAAGAAAGAAATCCTTCATTAGTTGCCCTAATAAAGACATTTCACTCAGGAATCATAATTTCATTGCACAGTCATCCCTCTGTACCCCCAGGTTCTGCATCTGTGGATTCAATCATGATCAAAAATATTTAGAAAGAAATTACAGAAAGTTTCAGAAAGTGAAACTTGAATTTTGTGGACTCTGGTATCTATTTACATGGTTTGTAAAGCTAATTTTTATTGGAGTATAATTGCTTTATAATGTTGTGTTAGTTTCTGTTGTGCAGAAAAATGAGTCAGTTATACATATGCATATATGCACTCTTTATGTTTCCTTCCCATTCAGGTCACCACATAGCACTGAGGAGAGTTCCCTGTACTATACAGTAGGTTCTCATTATTATCTATTTTATAAATAGTAGTGTGTGTATGTTAATCCCAATTTCATCTCAGAAGTCTTCCCACCCCACCTTCTCCCTTTGTAACCATGTTTGTTCTCTACAACTGTGACTCTATTGCTGCTTTGCAAATAAGTTCATCTGTACCATTTTTCCAGATTCTAAATATTATGCCATATTTATTTTTCACTTTCTAACTTATTTCACTCTATATGACAATTTCTAGGTCCATCCACATCTCTGCAAATGGCATTATTTCATTCCTTGTTTATGGCTGACCATTGGAGAAGGAAATGGCAACCCACTCCAGTGTTCTTGCCTGGAGAATCCCAGGGACGGGGGAGGCTGGTGGGCTGCTGTCTAAGGGGTCGCACAGTCGGACATGACGGAAGCGACTTAGCAGCAGCAGCATTTTATTCTACACATTTCCATTCCTCTGTTATTGGACGTTTAGGTTGCTTCCATGTCCCACTCAGTTCAGTTGCTTAGTCACGTCCCACTCTTTTTGACTCCATAAGCCGCAGCACGCCAGGCCTCCCTGTCCATCACCAACTCCTGGAGTCTACCCAAACTCATGTCCATTGAGTCGGTGATGCCATCAAACCATCCCATCCTCTATCGTCCCCTTTTCCTCCTGCCTTCAATCTTTCCGAGCATCAGGGTCTTTTCAGATAAGTCGGTTCTTCACATCAGGTGACCAAAGTATTGGAGTTTCATCTTCAACATCAGTCCTTCCACTGAGCACCCAGGACTGATCTCCTTTAGGATGGACTGGTTGGATCTCCTTGCAGTCCAAGGGACTCTCAAGAGTCTTCCCTAGTACCACAGTTAAAAGCATCAGTTCTTCAGCACTCAGCTTTCTTTATAGTCCAACTCTCACATCCAATACATGACTACTAGAAAAACCATAGCCTTGACTAGATAGACCTTTGACAGCGTAATGTCTCTGCTTTTTAATATGCTGTCTAGATTGATCATAACTTTTCTTCCAAGGAGTAAGTGTCTTTTAATTTCATAGCTGCAGTCACCATCTGCAGTGATTTTGGAGCCCCCCAAAATAAAGTCTGACACTGTTTCCCCATCTATTTGCCATGAAGTGATGAGACCAGATGCCATGATCTTAGTTTTCTGAATGTTGAGTTTTAAGTCAACTTTTTCACTCTCCTCTTTCATTTTCATCAAGAAGCTCTTTAGTTCTTCTTCACTTTCTGCCATAAGGGTGGTGTCATCTGCATATCTGAAGTTATTGATATTTCTCCCAGCAATCTTGATTCCAGCTTGTGCTTCATCCAGCCCCACATTTTACATGATGTACTCTGTATATAAGTTAAATAAGCAGGGTGACAATATACAGCCTTGATGATCTCCTTTCCCTATTTGGAACCAGCCTGTTGTTTCATGTCCAGTTCTAACTGTTGCTTCTTGGCCTGCATATAGATTTCTCAAGAGGCAGGTCAGGTGGTCTGGTATGCCCATCTCTTAAAGAATTTTCCACAGTTTATTGTGATCCACACAGTCAAAGACTTTGGCATAGTCAATAAAGCAGAAATAGATGTTTTTCTGAAATTATCTTGCTTTTTTATGACCCAGCGAATGTTGGCAATTTGGTCTCTGGTTCCTCTGCCTTTTCTAAAACCAGCTTGAATATCTGGAAGTTCATGGTTAACATATTGCTGAAGCCTGGCTTAGAGAATTTTAAGCATCACTTTACTAGCATGTGAGATGCTGTCTCTTATACACATCTAGATGTGTATAAGAGACAGAGTGTTGTCTCTGCTTTTTAATATGCCATCTAGGTTGGTCATAACTTTCCTTCCAAGGAGTAAGCATCCTTTAATTTCATGGCTGCA
>SJYX01018046.1:74259-85905 GCA_006410675.1 Oreotragus oreotragus | reverse complement strand
TGATTATTTTCTTTGTAGCCACTGATGGAGAAGCCTTATACAGTCAGCAGAAACAAAACTGGGATCTGACTATGGCTCAGATCATGAACTCCTTATTGTCAAATTCAGACTTAAATTGAAAAAAGTAGGGAAAACCACTAGACCATCCAGGTATGACCTAAATCAAATCCCTTATGATTATACAGTGGAAGTGAGAAATAGATTCAAGGGATAAGATCTGATAGAGTGCCTGAAGAACTATGGACAGAGACTCGTGACGTTGTACAAGAGGCAGTGATCAAGGCCATTCCCAAGAAAAAGAAATGCAAAAAGGCAAAATGATTGTCCAAGGAGGCCTTACAAATAATTGAGGAAAGAAGAGAAGTGAAAAGGAAAGATATACGCATTTGAATGCAGAGTTCCAAAGAAGAGCAAGGAGAAATAAGAAAGCCTTCCTCAGTGATCAGTGCAAAGAAATAGAGGAAAATAATAGAATGGGAAAGACTGGAGATCTCTTCAAGAAAATCAGAGATATCAACAAACATTTCATGCAAAGATGGGCACAATAAAGGACAGAAATGGTATGGACCTAACAGAAGCAAAAAATATTAAGAAGAAGTGGCAAGAATACACAGAAGAACTGTACAAAAAAGATCATCATGATCCAGAAAATCACGATGGTGTGACTCACCTAGAGCCAGACATCCTGGAATGTGACGTCAAGTGGGCCTTAGGACGCATCACTACAAACAAAGCTAGTGGAGGTGATGGAATTCCAGTTGAGCTATTTCAAATCCTAATAGATGATGCTGTGAAAGTGCTACACTCAATATGCCAGCAAATTTGGAAAACTCAGCAGTGGCCACAGGACTGGAAAAGGTCAGTTTTCATTCCAATCCTAAAGAAAGGCAATACCAAAGAATGCTCAAACTACTGCACAATTGCACTCATCTCCCACACTAGCAAAATAATGCTCAAAATTCTCCAAGCCAGGCTTCAATAGTACATGAACTGTGAACTTCCAGATGTTCAAGCTGGATTTAGAAAAGGCAGAGGACCCAAAGATCAAATTGCCAACATGTGTTGGATCATCGAAAAAGCAAGAGAATTCCAGATAAACATCTACTTCTGCTTCACTGAATAAGCTAAAGCTTTCGACTGTGTGTATCACAACAAACTGTGGAAAAATCTTCAAGAGATGAAAATACCAGACCACCTGACCTGCCTCCTGAGAAATCTGTATGCAGGTCAGAAAGCAACAGTTAGAATCAGACATGGAACAGTGGACTGGTTCCATATCGGGAAAGGAGTACATCAAGGCTGTATAAGGTCACTCCGCTTATTTAACTTTTATGCAGAGTATATCATGTGAAATGCTGGGCTGGATGAAGCACAGTCTGAAACCAAGATTGCTGGGAGAAATACCAATATCCCCAGATATGCAGATGACACCACCCTTATGGCAGAAAGTGAGGAGGAACTAAAGAGCCTTTTGATGAAAGTGAAAGAAGAGAGTGAAAAAATTGGCTTAAAACTCAACATTCAGAAAACTAAAATCAAAAGGTCTAGTTCCATCACTTCATGGCAAATAGATGGGGAAACAATGGAAACAGTGAAAGACTTTATTTTTGGGGGCTCCAAAATAACTGCAGATGGTGATTACAGCCATGAAATAAAGAAATGCTTGCTCCTTTGAAGAAAAGGTATGACCAACCTAGACAGCATATTAAAAAGCAGAGACATTGCTTTGCCAACAAAGGTCCGTCTAGTCAAAGCTATGGTTTTTCCAGTAGTCACATATGGATGTGAAAGTTGGACTATAAAGAAAGCTCAGCGCTGAAGAACTGATGCTTTTGAACTGTGATGTTGGAGAAGACACTTGAGAGTCTCTTGGACTGCAAAGAGATCCAACCAGTCCATCCTAAAGGGAATCAGTCCTGAATATTCATTGGAAGGACTAATGTTGAAGCTGAAACTCCAGCACTCTGGCCATCTGATGCTAAGAATTGACTCATTTGAAAAGACCCTGATGCTGGTAAAGATTGAAGGCGGAGGGGAAGGGGACGACAGAGGATGAGATGGTTGGATGGCATCACCGACTCGATGGACGTGAGGTTGAGTAAGCCTGCCAGGTTTGGTGATGGACAGGGAAGCCTGGCGGGCTGCAGTCCATGGGCTCACAACAAGTCGGAGATGACTGAGCGACTGAACTGCACTGAACTGAAACTTTAAATAGTGGCTGTATGTTTTGTTTAAATTACTTATTTATTGAAGGCTGCGTTCAGCTTTGTTTGTGCATTTGGGGTTTCTCTAGTTGGGGCAAGTGGGCTTGCTTTCTGGTTGCAGTGCAAGGGTTTCTCACTGTGGTTGCTTCTCTTATTGTGGGGCATGGCCTCTAGGGCTTCAGTAGTTGGGACGCATGGGTTTAGCTGCCCCATGTCATGTGGAATCTTCCCGGAACAGGGGTCAAACCTGTGTCCCCTTCATTGGCAGGTGGATTCTTAACCAAGGGACCACCAGGAAAGTCCGTGGCTGTATGTTTTATCCTAGGATGAAATTGATTTCTTCTAAATCCTACATTTATTCACTCATTTAAGAAATATTTGTTAAAATTTTTATTTATTCACTTACGAGCCCAATGCTTAATGCATTTTTATTTCTTTAACTATTCTCCAGTTGTTATTCATGCAATTCATTTCTTATTTCTTAGCATTTTTAAAGACTTAGGCCTGAGATGAAAATAGGGAGTCAGATTTAAGAAGAGGGTTGAAAAATTACTGGGAGAGGAATTTAGGCTGAATGAATGAGCTGATGGAGAGGGCCCAGTGAAAGCTGCCCTCCCACCACTGAGGCATCCCAGCGTATGTTCTGCAAACCCAGGAATTATTCATAGGCAAAGAAATCTTTGTGGCAGGTATTATGTAAGATAATGATGGTGATTCAGTCATTTCTCCACCATTTCTGGAACTGACCAAATCCCTTCCTCATTCTTGGGTTCTGATAATACATGGCCTACCCCTGGTCAACACCTGCAGAGCTAGTGGCTGTTGGGTTAGGAAAGGGAAGTGCCAACTTATGGGGAAATGTGAGGCACAGCTCTTTCAGCAGGGTGAATGGAGCCATTTTGCCTGCACGCTCAGTCACTCAGTCATGTCCTCGCTTTGCAACCCCAAGGATGAAGCCTGCCAGGCTCCTCTGTCCGTAGGATTTCTCAGGCAAGAATACTGGAATGAGTTGCCATTTCCTACTCCAGGGGATCTTCCCAACCAAGGGATCGAACCCGTGTCTTCTGCAGCCCATGCTTTGGCAGGCAGTTTCTCTGCCATAGTGCTACCTGGGTAGCCCAGAGCCATTTCAGCCCCAGCTAAAAGCCTTAAGGTTTGACTCAAGTAGGGATGAATATGTAGTCTGTTTTCAGAACCGTCCCAATGGGATGGACCCTTCTGGTGCATATATCCCCTTTCTGGTGTTCTCCCTTCTTTGACTACAGCACAGGAGCAACAGACATGCCCACTCTAAAATGCCTTCTCTTGCCACTGGAGCGTTCTCAGTAAAGCGTCTAAGCCATGCCTGAGCTTGGTGAGAGTGCCCATACTGTGTTGTTTTTCTCTGTCTTCAGGTTTCAGCTGTAGGTGATGTGTAGAAGCTCAGTTTGTCAAAGACTCTATTACACAAATGTCTTTGGTGGCTCAAATGATAAAGAATCTGCCTGCAATGCAGGAGACACAGGTTAGATGCCTGGGTTAAGAAGGTCCCTTGGAGGAGGGCCTGGCAACCCACTTCAATATTCTTGCCTGGAGAATTCCATGGACAGAGGAGCCTGGCGGGCTACACTCCATGGGGTCACAGAGTCAGGAAGGACTGAGCAATAACACTTAACTGCCACACAATCTGTATAGATACAGTGTTACCCTAAGAAGGACAATTATCGGATAAATGACTCCCAGACGAAACACTCGGAGATATCCTGAAAGATAAACAGAAGCATGTGACACCACAGGAGCTTACAGATTTAATACTGAAAGTAGCTGGAGTTCACATATACCTTGTGTTGCAATAGATATTTCCCTGAGAATCTGGAGAAAATCAAGAATTATAGAAGGTAAGAGCACAGGCCTTGAAGTCTGTGTCTGGGTTTGAACTTGGCTGTCAGTTTCTTGGCAGCTGTTTGACTCTGGGCAATTTATTTAACCTAAAGGCTTGATTTCTTCATATACATGAAAGATGAGATTATTTTAAGAATACCTCCTCATAGATGAGTGAATGAGATAACATATATGAAGCTCTTATCTGGCACATATAAGCACTCAGTAAATAGTAACTGTTATTAAGTAGAGTGGAAGTGATTTTAAAATTAATTTGGTCAACATATATTAATTGAGGACTCTCAGAGGCAGGGCCTTATACTTCATCTCTCAAGTGAACTGGGTTTTTTGATATGGGGTCATTTACATTAAAATGATAACTTTACCTTTTTCAAAACAGTAGATTTGTTACATTATCCACTAATTCTTAAGCAAGTCTCAAGGGCTCCTCCAAAAAAATAGAAATATTGGTGATAAGATCTCTTGTGAGCCCATTGTTTAATTCTTTAGGCAAACAGTATTTATTACTTATTTATCTACTCTAAGAGAAATTTCCACATGGAAGCAACCTAACTGTCCATCAACAGAGGAAGGGATAAAGAAGATGTGGTACATATAAACAATGGAATATTACTCAGCCATAAAAAGGAACGAAATAATGCCATTTGCAGAGGTGTGGATAGACCTACAGACTGTCATACAGAGTAAAGTAAGTCAGAAAGAGAAAAACCAACATTGTATAATATTGTTTATAAGTGAAATCTACAAAAACGTACAGATGAACTTATCTGCAAAGCAGAAACAGAGACACAGATGTAGAGAACAAACTTACAGACACCAAGTGGGAAAGAGGTGGTTGGGTGAACTGAGAGATTGAGGTTGGCATACACACACTACTATACATACAATATACAGCTAATAAGAACCTAGTGTATAGCACAGGGAACTCTACTCAATGCTTTGCGGTGACCTAAATGGGAAGGAAATCTAAAAAAGAGGGGATGTATGTATAAAAACCATAGCCTTGACTAGACAGACCTTTGTTGGCAAAGTAATGTCTCTGGTTTTTAATATGTTGGTCTAGGTTGGTCATAACTTCCTTCCAAAGAGTAAGCGTCTTTTAATTTCATGGCTGCAGTCACTATCCCCAGTGATTTTGGTGCCCCCCAAAAATAAAGTCAGCCACTGTTTCCACGGTTTTCCCATCTATTTGCCATGAAGTGATGGGACCGGATGCCATGATCTTAGTTTCCTGAATGTTGAGCTTTAAGCCAACTTTTTCACTCTCCTCCTTCACCTTCATCAAGTGGCTCTTTAGTTCTTCTTCACTTTCTGCCATAAGGATGGTGTCATCTGCATATCTGAGGTTATTGATATTTCTCCCGGCAGTCTTGATTCCAGCTTGTGCTTCATGCAGGCTATGGTTTTTCCAGTGATCATGTATGGATGTGAGAGTTGGACTATAAAGAAAGCTGAGCACTGAAGAATTGAGGCTTTTGAACCCTGGTATTGGAGAAGACTCTTGAGAGTCCCTTGGACTGCAAGGAGATCCAACCAGTCCATCCTAAAGGAGATCAGTCCTGGGTGTTTGTTGGAAGGACTGATGTTGAAGCTGAAACTCCAATACTTTGGCCACTTGATGCAAAGAGCTGACTCATTGGAAAAGACCCTGATGCTTGGAAAGATTGAGGGCAGGTGGAGAAGGGGACGACAGAGGATGACATGGTTGGATGGCATCAGCGACTCAATGGACATGAGTTTGGGTAGACTCCGGCAGCTGGTGATGGACAGGGAGGCCTGGAGTGCTGTAATCCATGGGATCACAAAGAGTTGGACACGACTGAGCAACTAAACTGAACTGAACTGATGTATACATATAACTGATTTACTTTGCTATACATCAGAAACTAACGCAACATTGTAAATCAACTATACCCCAATAAAAATGAAAAAAAAAGGAACTTCGTCTCAATCACTTAGTTTTGAGGTTAACTTTTGCTACTTTTTAAAGATAAAGATGTGTTTTTAACCCCAGAGTCCTATGCCACATATTTAAAGATATATTCCCTTTGTATTAATGTTTTCAATGTTTTTGGCCTCACTTGAAAGAATGCTATTAGTTCCTATAAAGAGGCATCAGTTCCTTTCTAAATAAAGGTATTTTAATTTTTATCTGTCCTAAGACTGAAGTAATCCAAAGAAGATGTACAAATGGCTAATACACACATAGAAAGATCATCAACATTATCAGCCATTGGGGTAATGTAAAATTAAAACCATGGTGAGATAACATGTCATACCTACTAGGATGGACATGACTAAAAAGTATGGATTTACAAGTGTTGATGAGGATGTGAAGAAACTGGAACCCTCATACGTTGCTGGTGTGCTGTGCTTAGTCACTCAGTTATGTCCAGCTCTTTGTGACTCCATGGACTGTAGCCCACCAGGCTCCTCTATCCGTGGGGATTCTCCAGGCAATAATGCTGGAGTAAGCTGCCATGCCCTCCTCCTCCAGGGGATATTCCCAGCCCAGGGATGGAACCCGTCTACTGCACTGTAGGGAGATTCTTTACTGTCTGAGCCACCAGGGAAGCCCATACATTGCTCATGAGAATGTAAAACTCATGCAGCCACTTTGGAAAACTGTTTCCCAGTTCCTCTGAGTGTTAAACACGGAGTTAACATGATTCCACTCATAGATATACACCCCAAATCAATGAAAACATGCACTGACACAAAAACTTGTACATAAATGTTCATAACAGCATTATTCATAAAAGCCAACAATGAAAATAATATAAACGTCCATCAGCTGATGAACAGGTAAGTAAAATGTGGTCATTAATGTATACAATGGAATATTATTTGGCCTTAAAAAGGAATGAAATACTGATACATGCTACAATATGGATTAATCTTAAAAACACTACGCTACCCATGCACCTGTGGGCATCTTATCTTGTACAAAGGAGGCAAGAATATACAATGAAGAAGACAGCTTTTTCAATAAGTGGTGCTGGGAAAAAAATTGACAGCTATATGCAAAAGAATGAAACCAGAACACTTCCTAACACCATACCCCAAAATAAACTCAAAATGGATTACAGACAAATGTAAGGCCAGAAACTATAAAGCTTTTAGAGGAAAACATAGGCAGTACACTGTTTGACATAAATGACAGAAAGATCCTCTTTGACCCTACTCGTAGAGTAAAAATAAACAAAGGGGAACTAATTAAACTTAAAAGCTTTTGCACAGCAAAGGAAACAATAAAAAAAGATTAAAAGACAACCCTCAAAATAGGAGAAAATAACTGCAAAGGAAAGAACTGACAAAGGATTAATCTCCAAAGTTTATAAGCAGCTCATATAGCTCAATATCAGAAAAACAAACAACCCAATCAAAAAGTGGGCAGAAGACCTAAAGAGACACCTCTCCAAAGAATGCATTTAGATGTCTAATAAACACATGCAAAGATGCTTAACGTTGCTCTTTATTAGAGAAATGCTAATCAAAACTACAATGAAGTATTACCTCACATCAGTCAGCATGGCCATCATCGAAAAATTAACAAACAGTAAATGGTGGAGAGGATGTGGAGAAAGGGAACCTTCGTCCACTGCTGGTGGGAATGTAAATTGATACAGCCACTATGGAGGACAGAATGGAGATTCCTTTGAAAACTAGGAATAAAACCACCATATGACCCAGCAACCCCATTCAGTTCAGTTCAGTTTAGTCACTCAGTCGTGTCCGACTCTTTGCGACCCCATGAATTGCAGCACGCCAGGCCTCCCTGTCCATCACCATCTCCCGGAGTTCACTCAGACCCATGTCCATCGAGTCCGTGATGCCATCCAGCCATCTCATCCTCGGTTGTCCCCTTCTCCTCCTGCCCCCAATCCCTCCCAGCATCAGAGTCTTTTCTAATGAGTCAACTCTTCGCATGAGGTGGCCAAATTACTTGGGCATATACCCTGAGACAATCATAATTTTAAAAGACAACATGTACCCTAATACTCATAGCAGCACTATTTATAATAACTAGGACATGGAAGCAACTTAAATGTCTATTGGGCTCCAATTTAAAAAGTAAAGAAAAAACTGTTAACCAAAACAAGCCAGACACAAAAGACCACATATTGTATGGTTTCATTTATACAAAATGCCCAAAATAGGTAAATCAATAGATAAAAAGTAGACTAGTGGTTGCCAGGGGCTGGGAGGAGGTAGAAGGGGAGTGTTTGCTAATGGGTACAGGATTTCTTTTGGGTATGATGAGAATATACTGGAATTAGTGATGATAGGTGGACAACTCTGCATATACTAAAAACTGCTGAGTGTTACTCTTTAATAGAGTTAACTTTATGTTTTATTATATCTCAATAAGGCTGCTATTTAAAAATAAAAGACTGGGCTGGAATAGATGCAGTTGTTTTTCTGTTAACAAAAATTGCCTGCCATATACTCATGTATCAAGACATTATTGCATATTATCATTATGACCTTTGCCTTTTAGTTTAAGTTTACTTAGGACTTGAAAGAGGAGAATAGTGTTTTACTATTTTTAAATTCCAGAGGGTATCAAAAGACTGAAGTGAAAGAAACTAGAAGATTCCTTGAAGCAGGTTCTATATGTTTCTTCCTCAATTTTCTTAAAGCCAGGTCAGTTTGAATGCCGATTTAAGCCGAGATTATTTTAAATCTTGAAGAAAGCTGGGTTTAACTTAATTGGAGCTACTGTTTTGCACTTGTCATCTGAAGAAACAATCCACCACACTGAGAAATGCTGGGCAGTAATGACCCATGCTGTTTACAACTAATAAACATCCTAAAAAGACCTGTAAGAGGCCAGTAAAGAGGCTCCTTTCATAAAATTTTGCAACTCATTGGATATGGAGGACTAGAGTAAGGGGATGAGGCAAAGATGCCTAGAGAATTTCAAGCTGAAATGACCAGAATATGAAGACGTCATTGACAAGAGTCAGGAAGAAGGGCTGGGGTGCGTTCCATGGCAGACACAGAGTGTGAGGTGCTGACAAAATACCGTATATAAGTTTAGCAGTTTTAGAGCCAGCAGGGAACATATTGATTATCTAGTGACCAGTTCTTTCTTTTCTTTTCAATTCCTTTATTTTCAATGAGAAATCTCAGGCTGGGTGAGGAGGAGTGCCTTGCCCAAAGTATAGCTGAAAACTGATATCAGAGCTCCTAGGCTAATATTCTGAGCTCCAAGTATTCGGAAATGTAGATCAGACACCTCGGAGGCAAAGTGGTGCTACGTGGAAAGGATGACCTGAAATCATCTGAACAGTGGGGATAGCTGGCGTTATGTGAGATGATTTCTAGAGACGTAAAGCATGTGGAAATCAATGACTGCAAGACAGATATCAAAGAGTGAGGTCCGGTTATTCAAGCCTGGGCTTCCAGAGCAGCACCTCCTTCCTTGAACAATCAATGAAGGGCCTATGTTTCATCAGGTAGTGTGCTTGGGATACCCAGGAGGCTCAGTGGTAAAGAATCCGCCTGCCAATGCAGGAGACACGGGTTTAATCCCTGGGTCAGGAAATTCCCTGGAGAAGGAGATGACAACTCACTCCAGTACTGTTGCTTGGGAAATCCCATGGACAGAGCAGCCTGGTGGGCTACAGTCTATGGGGTCACAGTCAGACACGACTTAGCAACTAAACGACAAGTGCTTGGGATACAGTGGCAGATCAAACAGGCTCCCTGCCCTTCGGGAGCTAACAGCCCAACAAGAGACAAACAGAGGAGCAGGCAGTTCCGGTGCAGTGTGACACTGTGAGGCCAGAGAACATGGTGTTGTCAGAGCAAGGCAGACCCATAGCATCTCAGACCCAGAAACTGCATTTCACAGTTTACCCAGAATTAATAGGCAAGCAGGCAGGCAGGCATGAAACAGAGAACATTAAGAAGAACACACTTTGAGAGCAAGTACTGAGCTACACCTACCAAACTCAGCAGACTTTGAAGGATAAGCTGAAATAATGATTTAATGCTTGATAATGAAGGCTTTATCTTTCCAGCCCTGTCTTTCACTTTGTCCTCATCCTGCAGGATAACCCCTTCCCCGTGCCAAGGTTCCCAAGAATGAGAAGGTTACTTGGTAAACTCAGAGTCTGAAGGAAGTAAATATTCTTACATGATAAAAGAAATATTCTTAAAGAATAACTTCAAAACCCATGAAGTTATTTCTGTCTTCAGTGGATATCAACCTTTCCAGGGACCAGAATATTCTGACTCTATCCTCAGTTAGAGCTGGATGAATAGACTCTGACAGATTGTACACTCTGGTTTCCTTTGTAAAAAACTTCATTTTGACAATCATACCTCTATAAATGCAGCCCTTTAAATATTTATTTGTTTATTAGGTAGCACATTCATATGTTCAAAATGTAAAAGTACAATAGGGTAGAGAGTGAAAAAATCTCCCTCTTGCCTTGTCCTCCAGTCACCCAGGCCCCTGCCCCAGGGTAAATTTATATCATCCATGTCTTGTGTGCCCTTCCAAGGATATTTGATTAATTCAGTTCAAATGGGACTTCTTAAAAATTGCATCTTTCTTTAAATTACATTCCAGTCATGAGAATATATTTTAGTCACCTGTTTGAAATTAAGTAATCTCACTTTTTTTTTGATTTAATTTGAGATATCCTGTCTCTTATAAACTAAAGATAAAAATGTCTCAGCGTGGGTAACTTCTGCCGATCGCCAATCTCACTTGTGTGTGTGTGTGTGTGTGTGTTATGAGCTTCACAGAATATCTGCATCTCTGACTTCTAGGCACACATTAGGCTTGCTTCCTATGCATAGATTCTGATAGTGAAATAATGACTTCTTACAATAAGCTGTTACTTATTTTCTTGACCCAATGACTATGCAAGCTTTTTGATTTAATCTCAGGACACATTTCAAAAACTCCTTACTTTGTTGGTTGGAACCAGGTAAAGGTGGGCATATTCCCAAAGCAACAGTAATGAGAGAGAAACTGAAAGAATCATTTGCCATACTTCTGATGTATTTTGTATTCTCTCCCCTCTTACCTGCCCCCACCCAGCCATATTACCATAAATTTTGCCTTTAGATGAACTTAGAGGAGTATACTACTATTAGACATGAATATGCATAACCATGTTATGCATATTCATAATATTATTCTTATTCATAATTTAAAGAAAGATAAGAAGCTTCCATAAGCCTCTTATCTTTCTCCATCAGAGGGCAGACAGACTGAAAACCACAATCACAGAAAACTAACCAATCTGATCACATGGACCACAGCTTTGTCTAACTCAGTGAAACTATGAGCCATGCCATGTAGGGCCACCCAAGATGGAGGGGTCACGGTGCAGAGTTCTGACAAAATGTGGTCCACTGGAGAAGGGAATGGCAAACCACTTCAGTATTCTTGCCTTGAGAACCCCATGAACAATATGAAAAGGCAAAAAGATAGGACACTGAAAGATGAACTCCCCAGATTGGTAGGTGCCCAATATGCTACTTGAGATCAATGGAGAAATAACTCCAGAAAGAATGAAGGGATGGAGCCAAAGCAAAA
>SJYX01018046.1:42311-64463 GCA_006410675.1 Oreotragus oreotragus | reverse complement strand
AAAAAAAAAAAAAAGGTTTAAAAGTACATGTATAAATAAACAAGAAAGTACAATCTCCTGTAACCCCACTACCCACCTATAGGCTAACATCTCAGTTTACATTCTCTGCAAAGATTTTAAATGCCTGACTGTGTTAGCCTGGGTTTTCATCCCACTTCTGCTTCTCCCTCCCACAAGTACTGTACAGGACCACACAATAATCTCTTCTTTGTTCTTGGAAGCTTGGAAGAACTGTAACAGGATGGGTGCAGCGAACTTTCCAGAGCACCCAGGCAGCTACGGCTTCCTCCCGGAATTCCTGTGCAGCTGATGACAAGGCCACTGATCCTCTGCCCAAGGACTGCCCTGTCTCCTCTTTCAACGAATGGGACCCCTTAGAGGAAGTGATCGTGGGCAGAGCAGAAAATGCCTGTGTTCCACCGTTCACCGTGGAGGTGAAGGTAAAGCAAGGGTTCCCCATGGCTGCGTGGGTTCACTGTCTGCCGTCTGGCTTCTGCTCCCACTCCTCTGGAAATGCATTCTCTCTGGCTTACTCAGGACCACCCAAATCCAGTGGCCGATGTTACCTTACTTGGCATCTTTGCAGTATTTAACATCATTTACTGCAGGGATTACTCCCTCCCTTCAGGTTCCATGAGACCTTTTCTGAGGGTGGGGGAGTGGATATTAGTGTTTTCACTGTTTATCACATCACCTTCTTTTACTGTCTATAATGTTGGGGTTGAACAGAATTTCACTTTAGCTGTTCTCACAGTTTCATTCCATGCCTCCACTCTGGTCCAGATCTCTCTCCTGAATTCTGTCCATATGAACACACTAAATTCCTTATTAGATGTTGCCACCGGACCTCAAATGTGGCACATGTGAGTTCAGCTACCAGTCACCTGCAAAACGGGCCTTCTTCATTCCTTTCTTTCAGGTTTTAGCATTCCTATTTATTCAAGCTAAACATCAAAGAATCATCTTTTGTTTCTCCTTCAGTCACATCCTGCACGTCCATTCTCCAAGATCTAACAAGTCTTTTGTCAAAATAAACCTTAGCTCCATCTCTCTGCTACTACCTTAGGTCAGGATCTCATCTGGTGCCTGAACTGTTGCAGTTAACTCCTAACTGTATATGTGTATGTTAGTCAGTCATGTCCGACTCATGGATTGTAGCCCACCAGGCTTCTTTGTCCATGTGATTTTCCAGCAAGAATACTGGAGTGGGTTGCCATTTCCTTCTCCAGGGAATCTTGCCAACCTAGGGACCGAACCTGGGTCTCTCGCATTGCAGGCAGATTCTTTACCATCTGAGCCGCCAGGGAAGTTAACTCCTAACTGGTCTCCCTTACTTGCTGTACTATCTAAACCACCTCCAGCTTCTGTCAGAGTGATTTTTAAACCAGAATTCAGTGTTGTTACTCATCTGCTTCTGTCAGTCCTCTATTTTGCTAGCCTCTCGCCTCTTAATAATTTCCCCCAGTTTTCAGCTGACTTTGTAAGATAATCATTTAAACAACCAAACTAGACTATTCACTGTTCCCCAAACAAGCCTCAGGCCTTTGCTCCCACATAGAACTCTCCCACATACCTTCCTGCACTCCTTTTGTCTGCAGTTTAAACCTCCTCCTCTTCCTTCCTAGTTCCCATGGCACCTCCCACGAAGCCTTCCAAGATTTCCCTGGCAACAAGTAATATCTTCCCTTTTAAAAACTCTTAGTGCTCTTTATCTGTAATATTTTTATGACCAGAGCCTCTGTGGGCTGGTGTTCTAGTTGTATACGGCGTAACAGTTCCATCCACACTGCAGGCACAGTCTGCTGCTGCTGCTGCTGCTGCTAAGTCACTTCAGTCGAGTCCGACTCTGTGCGACCCCACAGACGGCTCCCCCATCCCTGGGATTCTCCAGACAAGAACACTGGAGTGGGTTGCCATTGCCTTCTCCAGGGCATGAAAGTGAAAAGTGAAAGTGAAGTCACTCAGTCGTGTCTGACTCAGCGACCCCATGGACTGCTTCCGACTCTGTGCGACCCCACAGACGGCTCCCCCATCCCTGGGATTCTCCAGACAAGAACACTGGAGTGGGTTGCCATTGCCTTCTCCAGGGCATGAAAGTGAAAAGTGAAAGTGAAGTCACTCAGTCGTGTCTGACTCAGCGACCCCATGGACTGCAGCCTACCAGGCTCCTCCATCCATGGGAGTTTCCAGGCAAGAGTACTGGAGTGGGGTGCCATTGCCTTCTCCGGCAGGCACAATCTAAGCTTCCATTAATAATAGGTTATGAATATATCTTTGGTACACTTAAATTCCTCCTGAATGTTAACATATTATTTGTAATGTGGGTTGAGGAATTAAACAAAAATCATCATCATCAGATATGTTGCCTATCTTGTATCAGGGCTCCAGAGTTATTAGCACAAAAGAACTTCCTTTCCATCTGGAGAGAGGATATTTATGATGTTTATATTTAGCAACTGAGATTGTTACTCTGTATCTTATGGTACCTAACTGACAAGGCAGTTGAATTCAAGTGCCAGGAGTGGGAAGGGAAAAACCGTGACCAAGTGATGGACAATTAGGAAGTCTTCCTAAAGGAAGAAAATAATTCTTGAGTTAGACCTTGAAGAGAAGGCTTCTGATTGTTCTGAAACTACCTTTGGTTCTGATATATGGAATTTGATGAACAGATTAATTTATGTACCATCCACATGTTTTAAAAAGGCATGATCTTTTAAGTCTTTTCTTAGAAGGATTTCTCATCACCTAACCATTTTAATTGTGTTGGTCGCTCAATTGTGTCCGACTCTTTGTGACCCCATGGACTGTAGCTCACCAGGCTCCTCTGTCCGTGGAATTCTCCAGGCAAGAATACTGAAGTGGACTGGGTGAAATTAAATTTCAAATTCAGGTGTATTTTATCCTTCTATTTGTCTTTAGAATGATTGACTTTTATATCATGTGATTTTATGGAATCAGACTTCTAAGACATTATTTTGAGTTCTTTGTTATTTGATTTATGACCTTATATTTTGGAATTTCATAGGCTTTTGGAGGGTGTGCTAGGCTAAAGTCAGGAGACCAGGATTGAATTAGTTATTTGATAAAAGCTTATTAGCTAATCTCAGTTAATCAGCTGTTTGACCTTGTGATCTTGATTCCACAAATTTCTGGGCCTCACTAAAATGAAGATATTAAATGGTTTGCTATCCATCCAATGAGATTAATTAAGAAGGTAAAGGGTTAGATGTGAATTATTTTAAAAGGAAAAAACTACAGCTCATTATAGTTGTATGGATGCAGTTTGCCAAGTCCGTTGAGGATGTAATGATTGTAAATAATAGTAGCATTAACAGTACTGATTTCATTCATTTCTCTGGTTATTTCTGCTTTATGCCACATATGAAACTAGGTATTGAGAGAGAAGAAATTAAGTCTAGAAGGCAACGTCTTACCTTCTAGTTAGAGGAAAATGACAGCTATATAAAGCAGTTTGGGACCAGTAAAATATAAAATAATGTAGTAAACTATAGGTAGTTATAGCATAAGATATGCTGGAAGATATAAGTGCTAGAGAAATGTTATGGGAATGAGGAACATAGTCATCAGGAAGCACAAGTTTTTAAAGCTATATGGCTTTCTATTCTGCAAAACATAGTGAATACTTTCAATCAAATATGTGTTTTTTGCTTTTTTTTTTTTTAATAATGCCCTTGATGAAAGGACTAAATTTTAAAAATATAAAGTCAATCAAGGTTAATGTAATGTAAGTTTGCAGCTGGATAAATAATAAGTTTCTATTGAGATTTCCTAACCTTCCAAAGACAGTGTTTAAAATTTATTTGACAAATACCTCTGAAGGATTTTAGGCTCTGAATGACTATCCAGTTTCTAGGAATACAGCCACATCTCTGCAACAGATTATTAAAAAATCACATGCTAAGCATTTAGTATAGTGGGTTTTTTTTTTTTAATCTTGCAGACACTTGGTAAATGATTGCTAACTCATTTATCAGGGTTCTAAAGGAAGTGTAAATAATTTCCACCTATCTCTTGGAAAATGTAGTCTGTCCTGATCATTTAGACTTTGTCCAACCTTTAGCCAGAGTTTGAGCTACACAAGAGAATTCACACTTGTTCAAATAACTTTTTTTCTCCCAGCAAAGTTTACTTTGTATTTATCAAGCAAGCTCCACTCTGCACAAATAGTCACATGGGCTACTCTGGAATGTGTCCAGGGAGACAACACGGCTGCGCCTCTGCTGTTACCCAGTGTAAAACTTTCAAAGGCTTCTTGTCCCCTAGTGGACTGTAAGAGATGTGCCTGGCATGAGAAGGAGGAAGCAGTGAATGGATGAGTAGTACCAGGATGTATCTGAGAGGAAAATAAAGAGCCATTATTATCCTCTCCTCTGCTTGCCACTGCAGGACTTCCTAGGAGTAGAAAACCATAGAGTGCTCTTAATTTGTGTTCGTTTGTTTTTTTTAAAGAGTGGATTGATCTTAAAAAGTACTCACATTTTTAATTTTGATAACATTGTTTATGGGCCAGAATTTGAGCTTATTGTTTGCCTATAGATCTTCAAAATGAAAGCAACTAAGTGATCCTTTAGACAGGGCTTGACAAGCTTTTTCTGTACAGGGCTAGATAATTGTTTCAGGCTTTGTACACCATAGGTCTCTGTCACACCACTCTCAACTCTGCCACTGCGGTGCAAACCCACCACAGACAATGTATAAATGAATGTGTGTGTGTGTTCCATAAAACTTTATCAACAAAAAAAAAAACAAGCAGCGGTCCAGGTTTGGCCCATGGACTTTAGTTTGCCAGCCCCTGTTTTACACCTTCACTGGCTTCTCCCTGTTTGCTGAAGACCTGTTTTTGAGATTTTTAGTCCATCTCTAGTAGGCTCAGCTCCAGCCTAATTGATACGAACCTAGATGTTGAATTGACAAGAGGCAGGTCTGCTTCCATATGTTTGATATTTATCAGGCTGAGATGAAAGTGGAAGTAGAGACATAAAATCTGGAAAAGACATGGTCTTTGACATTAAAGAGCTAGACATCTAGACAGTCTTATCTTATTACCCAATTTACCCTTCTTTATGGCACTTAACCACTGTCTGAAATTGTCTGATTGGTGATGGAAACCTTATAGGACATGATTAGGACTCATAGTTGTCTGGCTAATCAGAAATACAAAGAAACATTTTAAAAACACCAGCTTATATTAAAAAAAAAAAAACTTAAAACATACAGATGTACATTGATTTGCCAATCTTTTGATGAAGGTCCAAGGCTTTTTCTTAGCATTTGGATCTTCTGATTGGAATTCTGCTTTTTCTGTCTTGATAAATTATATCCATATGCATCTCCTACATTCCCCAACATATTTCTTTAGTTTGACTGAGAAGTTGGCACAGGCAAAACAATCCGAACGCAAAAGCCTTCAAGAGTTTTATACTTTTGAAAACCAACATTTTACAGTTGTTACCTACCCTAATTCAACAGTAATTTTTGGCAATTGATTGGGCATTTTTAAAACATTCAACTTCTTTCCATTCAGTTGTCTTTTAATATGCATATATAGCCCTTGGACACTTCCTAAATATTAAGCTTTTTTTTTTTTCCAGCTACTTAAAAATTTGTGAATTTGCTTATCAGATCACTTCTTTTTATGGTGAAAGACCTGAGGCGCTAGGAGAGCTTGGATGGATCGGGGAGAGAAGAGCTGTGGTGGGGAGAGACATGTTGGCGGGGAAGGACAGGAAACACTAAAAGCAGACTTGTATCGCCGCACAGTTTTGCCAAGTGGTGATTCTGTTGAATGAGAAAGTAATCACGAATGGATTTTTAAGAGAAAGCATATTTGAGAGCATGGCCCTAACCTTTCAGGGAGCAGTGTCCTATTTTTCTACAAAGTGTCCTGAAGTGCTGTTTTTTAGACAAAATTCTGGGATGCATGCACAGCCCACGGTCTTCTCTTCTCTTTATCTGTTCTATTTGTTCTCTTACTTGACTTCATTGCAACTGTCCATTGGGAGCACCATGTCCTATTTTGTTTATGTAGCACGTGAACACTGGCCCAAGAGCATTCCAAGCCCCTGTGAGGGCAGTCATGTTGTACATCAAGAGAATTTAGAGATCTCCATTCAACAAATACTGATTTTCTCCCCAGAGAGTCAATCAAGTGTGCTTGTTTCTGGGGATGAACACTAGACCGGATGTAGTCTCAGTCTTAGTTCTTTTAAGTTATACAAATTATTGTTCACAACCTATGAACCTATTTTGAGTTGTATTTTTTTCCTGTTAAGTTGTTTCATTTACTTTCTTCTGGTTCTAGGCCAACACATATGAAAAGTACTGGCCTTTTTACCAAAAGTATGGGGGCAGTTATTTTCCCAAAGATCATTTGAAAAAGGCTGTTGCTGAAATTGAAGAAATGTGCAATATTTTAAAAATGGAAGGAGTGACAGTGAGGAGGCCTGACCCCATTGACTGGTCACTGAAGTATAAAACTCCTGATTTTGAGTCTACGGGTAAGTCATGTTGAATATTTAAACTGCTAGTGTTTAAAGTTTTTCATTTTTCTCAACGTGTAAGGGGAAAGCTCTGATTATTTCTCAGAGATTCCTTTGTTTTAATAATCTTTCGAAACTTTAAAGATTATTTAGGGACAGTTTAATTCTTTTTGGTAAGACTGAGATGTATACATTCTCAACTCCATTGTAAATCTAGAGTCTCCTTAAAAGAAGCAGAATTTTTTTCTAAACCTCCTGAGCATTTCCTTTCATAAGAACAGTGGATTCCATTTAATTATCCTCAAAAATAGAAATTAAAAGGGGAACAGAACATGGTGGGAATACATTCACTACAAATTAGGGATCCCCACACACCCCTAGTTTAGTGCTTACTACTGGATGTACATCAGCAGCAGGAGACCAATCCTAGAAGTGCCTTGAATGCAAGAAAAAAATCTTGAGCAAAGAAGATGAAAAACATGTGAATGAGTTTAAAAATAAAATGGAAAAATTTGTTTAAAGTGGGGGACAGAAACATTCCCATCTTATTTTTAACTGACATTCTTGCAAGATTGTTCTTGTCCCTGAGTTCAGTGTTCTAATTTACAGTTGTAAAAGTGATCCTTGGCCCACTTTTCATCTTGTAGTACTGATATTCCCTGAGAAACACTGTTAGGAGTTACAAAAGGTGAAAACTTGGTGGTTCGATAGCTCTTCAAACAAGAGGCGCTTTTTTTTTTCCTTTTTTTCTTCCTTTCTTCTTTTTTTGGCTTCATCATCCCCGTACAGAATTCATATTAACATTATCTAGCATGTATCATTTAATACTTTTTCATCTGCATGTAATTATATATATTATACACATACAACTTTCCTGTAATTTTTATTATTTTTTACCAAAGACAGGGATCATATTATATAGACTCCTCTGTCTTGGAAATCAGCATCACTGAGGTAGCTCTGGAATTTTCTGGCTTAACAGGTTTATATGGTGCGATGCCTCGAGACATCCTGATAGTCGTGGGAAATGAGATTATCGAGGCTCCCATGGCCTGGCGTTCTCGCTTCTTTGAGTACCGTGCATACAGAGCAATTATCAAAGACTACTTCCGCCGTGGGGCCAAGTGGACAACGGCTCCTAAGCCTACAATGGCTGATGAGCTTTATGACCAAGTAAGACCTCAGTTGTAGGAAAGCTTATTAGTAACTTTTCTAAATAATCCACAGAGATTGAGAGATTCTCTGTTACCTTGTATTTATTATGTATTTCAGAAACTGAGATCACCTACTTTTCAATAAATGATTGTCTTATGATGAAAATAAGAGTAAATTATACTGTGATAATAGCTAACACTTACTGTTGTTTACCATGTGCCAGATCTTGAGCTAAGCGCTTTATTTATCTCTTCAGTCCTGTTTAGTTTCCACAACCCTATGAGGGAATAGCTTCATTCCATTACAGGGGAGAATACTTGCCTAAAGGCACGCACCTATTCATTGGTGGAGACAGAAGAGTCACTAGGCTGAACTTCAGCCTCTTCTAGAAAAAGAATTTGGTCTGTAGGCCGTATTTACAGTAAAAGGAAGTGTATATGTCCCTTATTAGATCACTTACTATTTGATCACTTATGCAAAGAATCAAAAAGTCAAAATTTCTTTAAACCCTCTATGAGTTTAAAGACAGAAATAAGTGGGACTTGCCTGGTGGTCCAGTGGTTAAGACTCCATGCTTCCAATTCAGGGGGTGCAGGCTCATTCCCTAGTCAGAGAACTAAGATCCCACATGCTGCATAGAGTAGCCAAAAAAGTTAAAAAAAAAAAAAAGTAAGTAATGAATGTGTTAGCCAATATACACACCCAATCAGATTTAGTTGGGGATGCATGGCAATTCATTTTACGGTAAGAGGCTCAGGGCCAAATTCCTTTTCTAAAAGAACAGAATGGCTTCATCCTGTAGACGTTCAATACTGTGGATAGCTTCATAAGTCAACGTATGGGCTATGGAATATTTTCATCTATATTCCTCTGTATCACTTGCTTCCAAGTATTGAATATCAGAAACTTTTCTCGACTAGTTTTTAAATTTCTTTCTTGTTGGTTTTGTTTATTTTGGTTTCCTTAGCATAGGCCTATATCTTCCCAGGCATGTTTTAGTTTAGAACAGGGTAGTAATATTGGGGGAAATGATGACATTGAACTAATTTCTTAATGATAAAGACCCCTTTCCTCATGAACTAATGCATTGTGTGTGTCCATTCTTGTTCCGATTAGGATTACCCCATTCATTCTGTAGAAGACAGACACAAATTGGCTGCTCAGGGAAAGTTTGTGACAACTGAGTTTGAGCCATGCTTTGATGCTGCTGATTTCATTAGAGCTGGAAGAGATATCTTCGTACAAAGAAGCCAGGTTGACAAAGGCTGCCTTGGAAATTTCTCACTTTACTATTATATTTTAAATTTCCAAATTAAAATATTTTCACTCTGTTTTTACTTATCTAAACACAGAACCAAGTTCTTACAGGCTTACATCTCTCTCTCTCTTTTCAGGTTACAAACTACATGGGCATTGAATGGATGCGTAAGCATCTCGCTCCAGACTACAGAGTGCACATTATTTCCTTTAAAGACCCCAATCCAATGCACATTGATGCCACCTTCAATATCATTGGGCCTGGTCTTGTGCTTTCCAACCCTGACCGACCATGTCACCAGGTAGGGGAGTTCTTAGGACTCTGGAAAACAAATAGAGTCTGGCAACTGAAGGAATTGCCACTTTTATTTTAAGCACTTCCATGATTCCTAATGGTTCTAAATGACAGAGTCAGCAGTGCTCAATACTATTATGATCAAACACTGGACTGCTTGTTACATTTACTACAGGATGTCCAACACAGAAATAAACGTTTGTAATTGTGATAATTAGACTTTAACTTTGGCTGCTTGCTGCTGTCAGAGCCTCAGTTTTGTGCATTTGTGTGTGTTTTTTTGAACAGAGTAGTATTAACTCATAACTTGCAGCTGAGGTTCCTCAGCAGCTGAGGTTCCTCAGCAGCTGAATTGCAAACAAGATGAGCTCTGCATGTCTGGGGTCACACCAATGGGTAGTGGGTGTCTTCTTCCCTCCAGTGGGGACCCTTTCCGCCCCCCACCTCCACCCTGCAGGGAGGAATGGAGCTGCTGCTCCTGCAGCCTCCTACCTCTGCCCACTACCCTCTACTTCCAGTTGGGCGGTGAGTGATTCTGTGTTATTTCTGGGTTGCAGTACACCGTTGTGAGATTAACTATTTTACCATATCATTGTTCATTTCCATTCCATATGTTTAGACCCAATGACAACAATTACCTATTCATTTCATTTTATATAAATTATACATATTAAATATTTTAAGACATAATTTATTGACATACTAAGTGGGCACGTGATCACAGGGATGGTTGGGTTGTAATAGGTCACTAAGGACAGTTACGGTTCTTTGGGAGTTCACCCCTAACATCTGTTTTTCTACCATGATCACAGTTGCAAGGTGACAGACTGTGAAGTGTCATATTCCGTGTCCTTATAATAGGAAATATTTTCATTTTCTTTAATGAGAATTTCTCAAAGAAAGTGTCTTTGGTTTTTTCAAATATCTGAAACCTGTGAAAAGCACAAGAATATGTTTTAAAGCTTTTAACTTTTCTCTTTTTCAACTTGAATCTGGCAATCTGAGGATTTTGTGTACATTTTAACTAAGATTCAGACAAAATCATCCAAATGTTTTGAAATTTTAATTTTTTAATTTTGCCATTTGAGAAGACAGAGTCTGAAAAAGAACTGTTAATCATAAGGACTACTGGAGGTCAAGAATAAGAATAGTATCTATTAAAGATTTAAGTCTCTTTGGGTTTGGGGGCGGTTTTTGGTCTTGCAGATTGATCTTTTCAAGAAAGCAGGATGGACCATAGTTAATCCTCCAATACCAGTCATCCCAGATGGTAAGTTTACTTTTGTATACTCATAGCCTACAATGATTACTTCAGTGGCCAAGCATCTTCCACCTATAGACAGCAGCCCACATGTTAGCAATTTAGAATGTTTTCCCAGTAAAGAATAAATTGGCGCTTGGGGCTACAGGTACTAGAACAAGGCTAGACTTGTGTTCACAACCTCTCCTTCCATAGAAAATGAAATTGAAAATATAGGAAAAATCAGTATAAAGCAACATCACGGAAAGCAAGAAACGAGTTTTTAAAGACAACAAGCTGAAATCCAAATGTGTGTTGATTAATAACTTTTACAGATAGCCTTAGAATTAAAATAAAACTTCACAGGGAGACTGAAATACTGGAAGAATTGAGCTGTCACTTGAATATTCTTCACTTTCGAACCTTCTTTGCTTTAACCAAGAATGGCAGCAGACATGATTTAACAGTTGTCACTATTTTTAGATCACCCACTCTGGATGTCCTCCAAATGGCTTTCCATGAATGTCTTAATGCTAGATGAAAAGCGTGTTATGGTGGATGCCAACGAGGTCCCAATTCAGAAGATGTTTGAAAAGCTGGGTATGTACAATAAATGAAACACGTTGCCATATTTGAAAATATTAAATGATAAGAAGTGACATGATAGGTCTGATGTGTGATTTACGAATTAAATTTCTATTCTTTTTAGAAGTACCACATTATTATTTCATAGATGGACAGTATATTTGTTTCCAACAGTCACAACCTCAAAAGGTTGGAAATGCATTCCGGGTCCTTAGATACCCCTTGGCAATAATGTATCAATCTTCTATGACTTATCTAACCTCCTGGTGCCCAAGGGTGGAGAATTACCCCTTTGCAGATGAGCACGTAGATGGTTTGTCTCTTTCCCAAGTAAGAAATTGTTGGACTTCGCTGGTGGCTCAGTGGTAAAGAATCCACCTGCCAGTGCAGGAGACACGGGTTCAATCCCTGATCCAGAAAGACCCCACTTGCCGTGGAGCAGCTAAGCCTGTGCAATACAACTACTGAGCCTGTGCTCTAGAGCCTGGGAGCTGCAACTACTGAAGCCAGCACACTCCAGGGCCCATGCTCTGCAACAGGAGAAAACCCTCCAGTGAGACGCCTGAGCAGCACAACTAGAGAGTAACCCCCATTCACCACAACTAGAGAAAAGCCCTCACATCTACGAAGACCCAGGACAGACAAAGCAATTATTTTAAAGAAGAAATTGTCAGGATCCTTTAAAAAAGTAATTTAACTTTCATTACATATTTTAAAGGACATATAAGGATACAAATACAGAAGTAACTTAGATAAGCAATGTGAACAAACAAATGAAATAAAGAGTGTCAGTAAATCATTTCAGCTTTGAACTGAAAAAGCAGGACTAATTATTACCTGGGTAGGAGTTTGGTTTTCCTGGTATTCGAAATTTAAGCATCTGAATGCAGAGTTCCAAAGAATAGCAAGAAGAGATAAAGCCTTCAGCAATCAATGCAAAGCGATAGAGGAAAACAACAGAATGGGAAAGACTAGAGATCTCTTCAAGAGAATTGGAGATACCAAGGGAACATTTCATGCAAAGATGGGCTCGATAAAGGATAGAAATGGTATGGACCTAACAGAAGCAGAAGATATTAAGAAGAGGTGGCAAGAATACACAGAAGAACTGTACAGAAAAGATCTTTACGACCCAGATAATCATGAGGATGTGATCACTAATCTAGAGCCAGACATCTTGGAATGTGAAGTCAAGTGGGCCTTAGAAAGCATCACTAAGAACAAAGCTAGTGGAGGTGATGGAATTCCCGTTGAGCTGTTTCAAATCCTGGAAGATGATGCTGTGAAAGTGCTGCACTCAATATGCCAGCAAATTTGGAAAACTCAGCAGTGGCCACAGGACTGGAAAAGGTCAGTTTTCATTCCAATCCCAAAGAAAGGCAATGCCAAAGAATGCTCAAACTACCGCACAATTGCACTCATCTCACACGCTAGTAAAGTAATGCTCAAAATTCTCCAAGCCAGGCTTCAGCAATATGTGAACCGTGAACTCCCTGATGTTCAAGCTGGTTTTAGAACAGGCAGAGGAACCAGAGATCAAATTGCCAACATCCGCTGGATCATGGAAAAAGCAAGAGAGTTCCAGAAAAACATCTATTTCTGCTTTATTGACTATGCCAAAGCCTTTGACTGTGTGGATCACAATAAACTGTGGAAAATTCTGAAAGAGATGGGAATACCAGACCACCTAACCTGCCTCTTGAGAAATCTGTATGCAGGTCAGGAAGCAACAGTTAGAACTGGACATGGAACAACAGACTGGTTCCAAATAGGAAAAGGAGTACGTCAAGGCTGTATATTGTCTCCCTGCTTATTTAACTTATATGCAGAGTACATCATGAGAAACGCTGGACTGGAAGAAACACAAGCTGGAATCAAGATTGCCGGGAGAAATATCAATAACCTCAGATATGCTGATGACACCACCCTTATGGCAGAAAGTGAGGAGGAGCTAAAAAGCCTCTTGATGAAAGTGAAGGAGGAGAGCGAAAAAGTTGGCTTAAAGCTCAACATTCAGAAAACGAAGATCATGGCATCCGGTCCCATCACTTCATGGGAAATAGATGGGGAAACAGTGGAAACAGTGTCAGACTTTATTTTTTTGGGCTCCAAAATCACTGCAGATGGTGACTGCAGCCATGAAATTAAAAGACGCTTACTCCTTGGAAGAAAAGTTATGACCAACCTGGATAGTATATTCAAAAGCAGAGACATTACTTTGCCGACTAAGGTCCGCCTAGTCAAGGCTATGGTTTTTCCTGTGGTCATGTATGGATGTGAAAGTTGGACTGTGAAGAAAGCTGAGCGCCGAAGAATCGATGCTTTTGAACTGTGGTGTTGGAGAAGACTCTTGAGAGTCCCTTGGACTGCAAGGAGATCCAACCAGTCCATTCTGAAGGAGATCCGCCCTGGGATTTCTTTGGAAGGAATGATGCTAAAGCTGAAACTCCAGTACTTTGGCTACCTCATGAGAAGAGTTGACTCATTGGAAAAGACTCTGATGCTGGGAGGGATTGGGGGCAGGAGGAGAAGGGGATGACCGAGGATGAGATGGCTGGATGGCATCACGGACTCGATGGACATGGGTCTGAGTGAACTCCAGGAGATGGTGATGGACAGGGAGGCCTGGCGTGCTGTGATTCATGGGGTCGCAAAGAGTCGGACACGACTGAGCGACTGAACTGAACTGAACTGATTCTATACTGAGAAAGCGTTGAAAGAATTTTCATATGGCTGTTACTAGGGTGCAGAAGTATGTGTGTTTATCACTCTGTATCATTCTATTTGACATATCACACATTTGACATTAACACATATTTGTTAAATAAAGCTGGGCAGTACACTTGGTGAAATCAAGTTGTGTTTTATGTGTGCTACTCAGAAGAGATTGTTTGCCTCTTTGAAACATCTCTCTTTAAAGAAGTACCAGTCAAAAAGGATTAGCCTATTAGTTTTAGACTGAACCCAACCTAATTATTTCACCCCTAATGCTGTGCCACTTTTCCCCTCTGGCTTTTAATTGCTTGGGTTAAGTTTCCTTATCCATTAAGATTTTATAGTTTGTCAAATTACTATAAAGTACCAAATATTTGATTTATAACTTTTAAAAATTTTATTATTTATTTAGCATGCTGGCTCTTTGTTGCTAATAGGCCTTTTTCTAGCTGCAGTGAGCAGGGGCTATTCTCCAGTTGCAGTGCGCTGGCCTCTCATTGTGGCTTGTCCTGTTGCAGAGCACAGGCTTTAGGGCGCACGGGCTTCAGTAGTTGCGGCCCCTGGGCTCTAGAGCACAGGTTCAATAGTTGTGGCCCATAGGCTTAGTTGCTTCACAGCAGGTGGGATCTTCCCAGACCAGGGATCAAACCCACATCTCCTGCACTGGCAGGCAGATTCATTACAACTGAGTCATCAGGGAAGCCATATAGTTTTATTTTTAATAAAATCTTTTTTAACATAGGGAACTTGTTAAAGCAAATTGAATTCTCTCCAATTTAGGGCTAATATAACTGTGGCCATCTAAGATAGGTATGTCTTTCTATCAGGAAACATATACTTGTGGTTAAAAGCCCTTCTCCTGCACTGGCAGGCAGATTCATTACAACTGAGCCATCAGGGAAGCCATATAGTTTTATTTTTAATAAAATCTTTTTTAACATAGGGAACTTGTTAAAGCAAATTGAATTCTCTCCAATTTAGGGCTAATACAACTGTGGCCATCTAAGATAGGTATGTCTTTCTATCAGGAAACATATACTTGTGGTTAAAAGCCCACTCCTTAACCCATGGCAAAACCCTATTTTTATTCTTCAAAGTCCTGCTCAGTCTCACTTTCTCAGGAATGGCTTTCCAGATGACTCATGCTGCCTTTCTGACTATACCAATGGACCCATTTTAGCAACTCTGTAGCTTAGCTTCCCTCTCAAAATAATGGGTTCCTGGAGAGAGAGGAGAATAGATTTTCTTTTTAAAATCCAATTATGCCAAACACAAGAGATTCTTCCTAAATGCCATTGGTTGCTTGCACCATGTACATCATCACCATGTTAATACAGATGGTGCCAGATTAAACTAATTGGCTGAAATGCTTTGGCACCTATATGGCCATACCACACAGATGAGCTCTGTTCCACTATTTCCTTGAGGTGGCCTGGTTGAGCTAATTGTGTCAGATAAATTCTGTTTATATGTGAGTAGGTAAAGTCAGCTTTTCAAGGTGACTAAATTTTCCTTTTTACTTAAATTGACATGGTAAAAATAGAAACAGTCTGACCCAGTAGTTAAAGCATAATTCTAAAAGGACTTAACATTTTACTACTTGGATTGTTTTTGATCGTTTGTCTGATATGTCTGCTTATGAAACCTGTTGACTTGTGAATAGTCAATAGAACAAACCAGACTTCAGAGTCTCTGTTGACTTTCTGGTGAAGGTTTTATATTAGCAGTGGAATAGATTAGATGAAATAGAATTGGTGAAAATAAAAATCGAAAGACTGTCCTAGGTTGGGGTGGATTTAAGGGTTAGAACGGCAGGATTCCTATCCATTTTTAGACTCACTTCTATGAGAATCTTCACACGAGTCCATCTAACTGGCCGCATCTCTCTCTTTCCTTGCAGGTATCAGTACCATTAAGGTTAACATTCGTAACGCCAATTCCCTGGGAGGAGGCTTCCACTGCTGGACCTGCGACATCCGTCGCCGGGGCACCCTACAGTCCTACTTTGACTGACCAGGCCTGCTGGGGCTTGGGGCTTTGCCTCAGATAAACCTAGGAAGCTTAGGGACAAGGTTCATTCTCCTGCTTTAAAAAGTGCATCAACTGTAGTGCTTTAAACAATCATATTTTTAACAGGGGTCTTAAGCCTGGGTTCTTTTTATTACTTTTCTCTGATAAAAGGAAAATAGCTTGTGTTAGGTCTTACTCTATACTCCTAAATTTTTACTGTTTGGCTTCAAGCATAAAAATTTGGTGAATGTCTACCAAAACAAAAATTAGTCATTTGAGTAACGTGGCCACTAATACATTTAACCGTCTACCTCTGTTTTTAATTTTCTTTCCATAAGGCAGCTTGAAATGTTGGTCCTAATCTTCACTTTTGTTTTTCCTTTTTGCTAAACTTGTGAATGTTTATATCACTTCTTTTTTCTAAATGAAAGACTCAGAATGTATGCAGATCTTAAGTAGAACCAGATAATTGTCTCTTTTTTAAATAAGGAATTCTGTTCATTTTTAATTTTTCATTAAAAAAATAACCTAGACTATGCAAACATTTAAGTGAATTTTCCATGAATATTTTTAATCTTCTCATCTCAACATTGATGATATTTTCTACTAAAAACCTTTTCATACAACTTACCTCATTTCAAGTGATTTATTCTCATCTCTTTTTTCTTCTCTATTCAAAATTTTACAGAAACATTTAGTGCAATAGAATATAACGATAAGTTACAAATCCTAAATTTTCATGTTCAGTATCTAATGGATACTTTGGTAATCTAAGATTTGTTTACAGATGTGCACATTATTTAAAGCACAGACTTTAAAAGCATTAAAAAACACTAATGGAGGTAAAACCTACATGTCATGTGAAATAATTTTAATGTTGGATACTGTACATGTATTTTTATTCTAATAAACTTTTGTGTTACAGAATGGATTTTATCAGTCTAATTATTTTAAGCATAACTAAGTTATAGGAATTAGCTCTTGGAACAGAATTCTAATGCATTGGATTAATCGATACATTCATCCCCAGTAGATAAAAATTTAAAACTGACTCTTGTATTCAGAAATGTTTAGCAGTCAGATTTCATTTATTGATTAATCCAATCATTCAACAATATCTGAATGTCTTCTGAATATAAGGGACGAGGCCCTGGAAGAGGATAAAGTCTCCATTCTCAAGATGCTCAATATTTTGACCTATGAAAAATCTGTGGAGGTGGGGGCAGGGGGAAGTATACTTTGAAACGGCTTCCATGATGCCCTTGATTCCTGGTGTCTTTTTCCACACACCACAAAAATACCTGCCCATTCTACACTTGGACTGAATCTTGCTTTTAGAAACCTTACAATCTTATGGATTGGTGCACATTTAGGGTATATATTCCCAGGTCTAAATACTACTCAGCAATTCTATTAGACACTCCTCTACATTCTCCTCAGTGGCTATTTCAAACTTTCACTTTATTCTCTTATCTGATCACATTGTTTCATCTTTCACAGAGGAAACAGAGTCCATTGGCTTTTCTGCTGCAAGCCTCTATAGGTTTACCTGCGTTTGCATTCCCTGGTGAAACTCTTTTTTTCTCCTTGCCTGTACTAGCTAAGCTTTTTTCTCCTTGCCTGTACTAGCTAGCTAAGAGAAAAGTCATGTCTTCCTCTCATCATTCAGCTTTACTTCTCAGCCCTCTACATAGAGACACTTCTCTCACTGCTGCAGAAAAAGAGGTGAACCTTGAACCTTCTGACCAGGTCTAATCCACACAACTGTCCTTAGATTAGAACCATTCTCTCTTTCAGGAACTTGCTACATCCGTTATCATCATCTTATAACTCCAGGCTCTGTGCGTGTGCTTGCATGTGTGTGTTTTCTCGGCAAATAGTCATGTTCAAAATAATGTTCAAAACAAAAACTATTTATCTGGCAACTATCAATGTTGTTTGGAGCTCAGCTTTCAGAAAGAACGATCTATTACTCTTTCCAATTTTCACCTTTTATCTCCTCAATCTCTTGCTATCTGATTTCCATCTAATTACTTCAGTGTACTTCTGAGATCCCTGACCTCAGTGTCATTTCCAGGCAACACTATTCAGGCCTTACTGACCATTCCTTTCAATGTCTCTCCTCTTCGGGGTTACTGAGACGCTGATTTCTCCCATCTCCTTGTTGACATTTGAGCACCTCACTAGATTGTCTTCTTCCTCTGTTAAGGGTGGATGTTCACAGGGTGCTTGCCTGGGGCCCGTTCCTCTCTCCTGGGTCCTGCTAGGTTATCTCACCTGTGCACAGGTCTTCCCTTCCATGTATCCATCAATAACTCCCAGGGGCTATGAGGGAGGGGAGACCCTAGACCTGGACCTTCTAATCTAGGCCTGGTCCTGAGACCCAGGTACTGTTCCAACTGTCTGCAGACATTATCTGGAGGCGCAAAGTTATCACAGTCTCAACACAATATCACAACTGACTCAGTTGGCCAAGCCATCCTGGACTCTTCTCTTCCTCATCTCGTCTCTTCCAGTGGCCTTTGTGTGGTTATTAAAGAAGACAATTATTTCAAAAAAGATCAATTGAATGATTTAATAAAGTCTATTTAAAGTCCGGGAGATGGTGATGACAGGGAGGCCTGGCGAGCTGCGATTCATGGGGTCGCCAAAAGTTGGACACGACTGAGCGACTGAACTGAACTGAACTGAAAGTCCTCGAGCACTGCTTGTGCGTGTGCTCTCTTGCCAGAGTTGTGGAGGGAAACAGAAGCAGCCTGGTTTCCACCACACAGTCGCTCTCGGGCCTCTTTCCACCCTCCACCACTCCTGCAACCCTGGCTTCTCTGGGCTCTGTAGCAGGCAGCAGCCCCACAACACGCTGCCGTAGATACCTGGCTTTCAGATCACGTGCCAACAACTGTGGGTTACCATTCTTCCTAGGGCACACCAAGCCTGTGTGACTCGCTAAGGGAAACAGCTAAATAAATTTAAATAAAAATACCTAATGTCGCCAGGGCAGGTCTAGTTCCTAGTAAAAAGCAAGGTATTCCTTCTAGGAATAGCCTTTTAAAAATAAAGTTCATGGATCTGACCACTATAGTGTGTTAACTGGTAACTACATAGGTATGCATGCATGCTTCGTTGCGTGACCCCATGGCCTGTAGCCTGCCAGGCTCCTCTGTCCATGAGATTCTCCAGGCAAGAATTCTGGAGTGGGTTGCCATGCCCTCCTCCAGAGGATCTTCCCAACCCTGGGATTGAACCCAAGACTCCTATATGGCAGGTGGATTCTTTACTGCTGATCCACTGGGGAAGCCCTCTGATGATACCGTTTTCTCAAAAATTGAGGATCAAGCTAAAGAGACCTTACTAAGGTCATAAAGGACTTCCCCAGTGGCTCAGTGGTAAAGAATCCACCTGCCGTTCAAGAGCCACAGGAGACGTGGGTTTGATCCCTGGGTTGGGAAGACCCCCTGGAGGAGGGCATGGCAACCCACTCCAGTATTCCTGCCTGGAAAATCCCATGGACAGAGAAGCCTTGTGAACTACAGTCTGTGGGGTCACAAAAAGTTGGACATGACAGCAACTGAGCACACATAATATCATCAATATAATGTATTAGAATGTTGTCCAGTTGTATTAGATCAGGGGTACACCTAACCAGACTATAGCAATACATGTGAGAGTTCAAGTATCCTTGAGGTGGTACAGTATTACGAACCATAAAACATGAATGCAAGTTGTTGTTGCCCCCAACCCCTGGTGACTGATAATGGGAACAACACATATTCTGTGGGATTCTGTGGTGAACTGACTCACATTGGTCTCTGCTTCCTGTACCATGCTGTCTGGATTAGACATCACTCCTCCATCAGCTGTCCTGACTCCCCCAAAATTTAGGGCAGCTGTCATCTATTGTTCTCTCTTTTTCCCTTCTCTTAGTCCTTTTGGGTTTTTACCTTGTTATTACATTACTATCATTTTAGGGCAGTTTCAGGGAAAAGTGAAGATAAGTATTTGTTTAATCCACTTTAGTACCTAATCATGTGCGGCCTTTAGACAGCTAATTCTAAATAGCATGATGAAGAAATTGAGGGAATTTCACCAAATCACACAATCTGGTTGCACATCAGGAATTAAAGTGGAAGTGAACCAGTCCTTGCACTGTCTACAGCTCAGCTTCAAATCATCTGAGTAGCCCAGAAAATCTCTAGCTTGGAATTGGGTTAAAGTGATTACTTGATTGTGGGCTCTCCCAGGTACTTGGAAAAAAGTGATCAAAATTCTTCTTTGAAGCAACATAGTATTTACCTAGGCTGCAAATTGTTTCTAAAAATAAAATTTCATATACAAAATACCATACACAACCAAAGATAGACAGATGCATGAGTAGACCCCATCAGCAAAATATTCAACAGAAACATATCCACAGAGACTCCAGATACCAGATTATCAAACAAGAGACGGTAAAGTATCCAGCCACTAGGAAGCTGCATACCCATTAGCAGTCATTCTCCATTTCTCTTCTAAACCCTAGGCCACTACTAATCTACTTTCTATCTCTATAGGTTTGTTTATTCTACCAATTTAATAAATGGAATCATAAAAAATGTGGTCTTTTGTGGTGGAATTCTTTCACTTAGCATTAGCAAAATGTTTTCATCTACTTTGTGGCTCACGTCCGCACTTCGTTCTTCTTTACGGCTCAACAACATTCTGTTAGGCGGTCACTTCCCATTTTATTGGTCCATTCATCAGCTGGTGAATATGTATCTTATTTCCACTTTGAGAAAATTATGAATAATGCTGCTATGAACATTTGTGTACAAATCTTCCTGTGGACCCAGAGTGGAATTGCTGGGTCATATGGTAACTCCATGTATGACATACAGGACACACACACACACAAAGTTACATTAAAAATAACTAGTAAGAATAAAAATAAACTCACCAATACACCAAATCAGTATATGATTTGTATGATTCATTTGTATAAGGGTTGGTATCACTGTATTATGGTTTAAAAAGATTATGAAAAAGATCTAAAGGGAAAGTGGCTCCCACATGGAGACAGACTAAACTGATTAAGCGCAGACTAGAAGGAAAGCTGAGAGAGTTACAAAATCAAAATTACTGAAGTTACGAAATCTTGACCAAATGGTAAACTTCCAATTTATTTAACAATTTCCAAAACATCTCAATAGGAGTACGGTCTTGATTCTAAATAAGATAGTGTAGGAATCTAATAGAAAAGTAATGTAGGAAGCATGAACTCTGTTGGTTTTTTATCAAAAAATAATGAACATATATGAATATTAATATCAGTTATTGAAAACCTACCATAAGCTAGGCATCATTCTGGGTACAGAATATACTTTATCTCATCTGACCTTTCTAATAAACTTTAAGATAGGTATTAGTTTCCTTATTAAAAAAGAAAGAGGAAATAAAAGTTAAGTGGTCAAACCTCTCCTATTTTAACAACAATAACAGCAAAATTTTCTCTTAAATTACATCATCCCCCAACTACCTCTCGTTTCCTTGTCCCCTTTCAGAGGGGAATTTCATGAAAGGATTGCTTATATTTTTCACAGTCACTTTCTTACCATCCACTTATATGTGAAGTTTGCCCCTACATTGTCAGAAACTGCTTTCTCTGAGTTCAACACAGAACTGAGAGTTCCAGGGCCATTTCCTAGATTTTCCCTTAAAAGACTCTTCCCTTTGCTCATCCTCTAGAGCAGGATTCAGCAAATTATGGCATGCAGGCCCAATCTGGGCTGCCACCTGTTATTAACATCCTGGGAGCTAAAAATGGCTTTGACATTCTTCAGTAGTTGAAAAATATCAAAAGAAGAAGAATATTTCACAACATGTGAAGGACTGCATGAAATTATCACTTCAGTCTCCATAAATAACATTTTATGGAATCCAGACATGCGTATTCCCCTCTGCATTGTCTGTGGTTGCTCATGTGCCTACAATGCCAGAGTTGAGTAAGTTGGGACAGAGATTTTCCATGGTGCTATCATCACTGCTTCACACCACCACTCAAGAGCTATGAATCACACAGACACAGTTAGAACTTGACAGTGTTTCAAGTGCCTTATGTATCACGGTATCTGTGACATTTTTTTTCTCACTATCAGTGCATACTCATCATGTCAAAATAAGCAGAGTGGACTTCAAATGCTTCTAAGGCACAGTGGAATGTGCATTATTTTGATCAAATGAGATGGCAAAGCCTTGTGCTTATTATACAATGACATTATGGCAGTGCTGACATTACCAATCTAAATATTAGTCACGATATTCCCAACTCACTGGCGAGGAACAATCAGAAAAATTGGAAAAATTTAAAGAGAATATCTCATTACAGAGAAGTTTCTTCACCAAAAAAAAAAAAAAAAAAA
>SJYX01018046.1:0-27098 GCA_006410675.1 Oreotragus oreotragus | reverse complement strand
AACCCTGAGATTTCTTTGGAAGGAATGATGCTAAAGCTGAAACTCCAGTACTTTGGCCACCTCATGCGAAGAGTTGACTCATTGGAAAAGACTCTGATGCTGGGAGGGATTAGGGGCAGGAGGAGAAGGGGACGACCAAGGATGAGATGGCTGGATGGCATCACGGACTCAATCGATGTGAGTCTGAGTGAACTCTGGGAGTTGGTGATGAACAAGGAGGCCTGGCATGCTGCGATTCATAGCGTCGCAAACAGTCGGACACGACTGAGCGACTGAACTGAACTGAAAAGCACATGTATAGGGAGAAGTTTTTCTCAGTTATTTAAAAATCAGGTTAACAAAATATTTTTATATAAACAGTAGTTTCAATATTTTCTAACACTCTAGTTTGTTCAAAGTAGGTTAAGAAAGCATTGCCTAATAAAGAATCTCAGTGAAATGTGGGAGGAAATGAACTGATTTGATATAAGAAAACTTGGGGTCATAAGAAATCAATTCCTAAATTGAAATTTATTATTTGCATATGCATTGAACACAATGCCTGAAACCTTTTTTAAAACTAAGTATTTCAGGTTGTAGTTTTGGACTGTGAATTTTAAATCATTTAATTAGGCTCAAACACACCTCTATTAATCAAGCTAGGAACCATTACAATCAACACATTTTTGCCAATGAGAAATAAGTTTGTTTATCCCTATAGCATAAAAGTTCATGCTTCAGGATTTGATGGACTTTTGGAAAGCATTTTCTGGCTCCTGCTGATTGTGGAAGCATTTTCCCTGCAAAAAGTTGTGGAGATTCTCGAAGAAGTGGTAGTTGGTTGGCAAGAGGTCAGGTGAATATGGGGGATGAGGCAAAACTTTGTAGCCCAAATCATTCAACTTTTGAAGCTTTGGTTGTGGGATGTGTGGTCAGGCAATGACTTGGAGAAGAATTGGCCCCATTCTGTTGACCAATATCAGCTGCAGGCATTGCAGCTTTTGGCACATCTAACCAATTTTCTGAACATACTTCTCTGATGTAATGGTTTCACTGGGATTGGCAACAGACCACCAAACAGTGCCCATGACATTTTCTTGGTGCAAGTTTGGCTTTGAGAAGTGCTTTGGAGATTCTTCTCAGCCCAACCATTAAGCTGGTCATTGCTGGTTGTTGTATAATTTCATTGCACTTAACAACCCGGTTGAGAAATGGTTCATCATTGCTGCCTACATTTTAAGTGAAGATGACACTTCAAAATGACAATTTTTTTTGATTTGAGGTCACATCATGAGGCACCCAGGGCTTCTCTTGTGACTCAGCTGGTAAAGAATCCGCCTGCAGTGCGGGAGACCTGGGTTCAATGCCTGGATTAGGAAGATCCCCTGGAGAAGGGAAAGGCTACTCACTCCAGTGTTCTGGCCTGGAGAATTCCATGGACTGTATAGTCCATGCAGTCACAAAGAGTCAGACACGACTGAGCTACTTTCACATAAGGCACCCACTTATGGAGCTTTTTCACCTTTACAATTTGCTTCAAATGCCAAATGACCATAGAATGGTCAACATTGAGTTCTTCAGCAACTTCTCATCTTTATAAAAGGGTCAGCTTCAATGATTCTCTCAGTTGGTCACTGTCAACTTCCAATGGCCACCACTACGTTCCTCATCTTCAAGGGCCTGGTCTCCTTTGCCAAACTTCTTGAACCACCACTGCTCTGTATGTTTGTTAGCAGTTCCTGGGCCAAATGCATTGTTGATATTGCAAGTTGTCTCTGCTGTTTTATGACCCATTTGAGCTAAAAAAAAATCACTCAACTGATGCCCTGTAAATAGGTTCATCAGTAACATCTTTCTAGATTTCATATAAATGTGTTAATATATGATACTTGTTTTTCTCTTTCTGACTTACTTTACTCTATCATAGGCTCTAGGTTCATCCACTTCATTAGAACTCACTCAAATGTGGTCCTTTTTATGGCTAAGTAATATTCCATCATATATATGTACAACAGTCATAGAGAACAGACTTGTGGATGAGGATGGGGGAGGAGGAAGAAGAGGGTGAGATGAATGAAGAGAGAAGCACGGAAACATATACATTACCATATGTACAACAGACAGCCAATGGGAATTTGCTGTATGACCCAGAGAGCTCAAACTGGTGCTCTGTGACAACCTAGAAGGGTGGGATGGGATAGGAGGTGGAAGGAAGGTTCAAGAATGAGGGGACATATGTGTGCCTATGGCTGAGTCATGTTGATGTATGGCAGAAACCAGCACAATATTGTAAAGCAATTATCCTTCAATTAAAAACAAAATTTTTAAAAATCACTCAAATTTGCTTTTTGTCTAACATCATTTCTATAGTCTAAAATAAATATAAAATAAACAGCAAGTAATAGGTCATTAGCAAAAAAAAAAACCATACTGCAAGAAATGTGCATTAAAATGATATATAATATAACCACATTTAAGAATGTATTCCAATATCAAACACCAAAGTTCAACAATGCAAAACCTCAATTACTTTTGCACCAGACTAATAAAATTTCCCATGGATTTGAGCAAACTCAAAAGATAGTGGAGGACAGAAGAGCCTGGCATCCTACAGTCCATGGGAGTTTCAAAGAGTTGGACGTGACTTAGTGACTGAACAACAACAAAATTTCCAGTGTAATTCTGTGGACAGCTTTTCCTTTGGAAACACTTATTTCCAAGGTAAAGGGAAACTTTGATTTTTGTACCTTCAACTGATCACAAATGAAACAGTCAAATCTGTTTTAGGGAGATTTTCTTATGACCTTCATTGCACAGAAAGGATGTTTGGGTGATATTTGTGTGGATGCCTAGAAAACAAATGCATCCTCTGGTCAAAGCTAAGACAACGAGGTCAGCATTTTCACCCACTTGCCCTGTCCGTGGGCTCCAGGATACAGAGACTGTGGCTTTCAAATGAGCGCCACAAGCCTTTCCACTTGTCTCTACAGAAACTATTTCCTTAACCAGAATTGCCGGCACTTGCTGTGTAGAGTAAGAACAAACTTTGGCACAAAGTTAGAACGTGTTGAGTATTCTGAAAATTGCTTTAGCAGTTTAACATTTTTTTTTCCCTCTCTATTAGACATTTCCATTGGGCTTTCCTGGTGGCTCAGTGATAAAGAATCCACCTGCCAATAAAGGAGACGTGGTTTGTCCCTGGGCCAAGAAGATCCCCCGAAGAAGGAAATGGCAACCCACTCCAGTAGTCTTGCCTGAGAAATCCCACGGACAGAGGAGCCTGGCAGGCTACTGTCCATGGGGTTGAAAAAGAGTCAGACACAACTCACTGCGAAACAACAACCAAAAGACATTTCCATTAGTATACAGAGAATTGTTTATTTTACTTAAAAAAAAATTCTACTCCTCACCTCTTTTCCCCTTCTAGCTTACTACTCTTTCTGTTCTCTCTACAGAAAAACTCAAAATAATCTACTCTTGTCTGAAACTTCTCTTCCCTTGTCTTCTGAGCCCACTCACTCAGGCCTCTCCCCCCCCACTCATAAATTGCCCTTGTTATGGCTACTAACATCTCCCACGTAGTACAATCCAAGGCACATCTTCTTTANTTTATGTTTTAACTGTACTTTCTACTAAATGTAATTTTGAAATGTTCTTCTCTGGAAAAGATACATGAATAATGAGGTTTAAAAAAAAAAAGCTGCACAGTAGAAATCTGTTAGAGCTATTACTAAGGAAACCCATGAACCCATGAAGAAATGCTTGAAAATAAATGCATGTAATTGAAGCAGATTAGAAGTTTAATTCTGGTTTCAAAGAAAAAAATGCTAAAAGCAAAAACAGAGGAATAACTTTCTTTTTTCCCAAGTATAACATTGCATTAATTTAAGGTGTAAAACATAATGACTTGATATATGTAAATATTTCAAAACGATTACAATAGTCTAGTTAACATTCTTCATCTCGTATAATCATATGTTGTTTTCTAGTGATTACAGTTTCAATATCTACTCTCTCAGCAACTTTCAAATATATAATACTGTATTATTAACTATAGTCATCACGCTATACATTACATCCTAGAACATCTTTATTTAAAAAAATGTTTATTATTTATTTGACTGTGCCAGGTTTTAGCTGTAGCACACGGAACCTTCAGTTTTGGTTGTGACATGCATCTTTGGTTGTGGCATGCAAATTCTTAGTGAGATCTAGTTCCCCCACCAGGGAGAGAACCCAGGCCCCCTGCATTGGGAGTGCACAGTCTTAGCCACGGAACCACCAGGGAAGACGCCAGAACTTACTTCTTATAACTGAAAATTTGTACTTCTGACCCCTTCACCCATCCCCATCATCCACTTCCTCTTGGCAACCACCAGCATTTTCTCTGTTTCTATGAGTCCACTTTTTTTTTTTTAGATTCCAAATATGTAATATCATTTGCTAATCATCTTTCTCTGACTCATTTCACTATGAATAACTTTAGAAAGGTTGTATTAGTCAGGGTTCTGCAGAGAAACAAAACCAATAGGAGAAAGAGAAAGGGGAGACTTATTTTAAGGAACTGGCTCATACAGTTTGAGAGAGTGGAGGGTCTGAAGTCTTTAGGGCAGGCAGACAGAGTTTCTATGCTGCAATCTTGAGAATTCCTCTTCCTTTAGGAAACCTCAGTCTTTGATTTTAAGGCCTTCAGCTGATGAGATGAGCTCTACCTAGATTATGGAAGGTAAACGGCTTTATTCAAAGTCTATTGATTTAAATGTTAATCGTATCTAAAAAAATAACCTCATGGCAACAGCTAGACTGGGCCAGGCTGACACACAGAGTTAACCATCACAAAGGTAGTCAAGGAGGTGTTTTCTCCCTCTAGTTCTTCTTCGGCTGAGGAAGGAAAGAGCTCTGAGTACTTGGATACTGTGCACTGGGCACACTGGGCAGAGTCACCCAAGCTTGTTCAAGACTAGCAGACACCAGATTAAAGCTGCTAAAGCCTCCACGGAAGAAGTAAGAAGTTTCGGTAGCTGACAGAGCTGCTGAAAGTCCCAGAAATGTGATGAGGGCCCTTGGGGGACCAAATTCGAGAAGAGTTCAGGGTCAATTTGAAAATTTTGTTCTTAAGGCTTAGATAAAATGAAGTAAGAAAGATAATACTAGAATAAGCAATGATTGATAACACTGAAATAAGTATAGGATAAAATTAATTATATACCTATGTATTTTTTGAAAATGCTTCCAATTGTGTATAATTCTTTACACTTAAGGATAATTCTAGGAATTATTTGTGCCTAGCTCCTTTATGAGAATATTATTTCTTTTTTAAAAAAAATCAAAAGCATGTCAATCTTTGACCCTCAAAACCACTGTCTGTGAGAATGGCACCTAGTGATAGCTTAATTAATACCTAGGTAGAAATAAAACAACTTCTGGAACGCTAGCTTTGCAAATCTAAGCCAAACCTATCCCATGAGAGCAAAAGTCCAAACTGGTGCTTTAAAATACTCTTAAACATCTATCTCTTGACTCTTCTCTTATTTCTTTTCTTTGAATTTCAACAAAGAACAAAGGAAAGTTTGTTCCTTTCCTATTCCAAAGTTTCTTAACTGTTCTTAAGAAACACATTTTTGTTCTGCCTTCCATTACTGATACTCTGTTCATCTACTTATCAAGGGCATAGCGTACTGACACCATTTCTATTCTCCTGGTTCCTGATCATTTAAATAAATTCACTATTCATCTTCCGCATTGTATTAGCAACAAATGNAATTTCAACAAAGAACAAAGGAAAGTTTGTTCCTTTCCTATTCCAAAGTTTCTTAACTGTTCTTAAGAAACACAATTTTGTTCTGCCTTCCATTGCTGATACTCTGTTCATCTACTTATCAGGGGCATAGCGTACTGACACCATTTCTATTCTCCTGGTTCCTGATCATTTAAATAAATTCACTATTCATGTTCTGCATTGTATTAGCAACAAATGTTCCATTAGGGCCTTCACTATGACCCTAACGAAATATTCCCATTTCTAAGATTGTAATCTTCCAAACGGTTAACTGGAGGAAAAGGAAGTGGGGAGTTCCTATTGTGCTCACTAGAGTTTTCTCAGAGAAGGCAATGGCACCCCACTCCAGTACTCTTGCCTGGAAAATTCCATGAGCAGAGGAGCCTGGTGGGCTGCAGTTCATGGGGTCGCTAAGAGTCGGACATGACTGAGCAACTTCACTTTCACTTTTCACTTTCATGCATTGGAGAAGGAAATGGCAACCCACTCCAGTGTTCTTGCCTGGAGAATCCCAGGGATGGGGGAGCCTGGTGGGCTGCCATCTACGGGGTCACACAGAGTCGGACACGACTGAAGTGACTTAGCAGTTAGCAGTAGAAGCAGAGTTTTTTCACATGATCCCAGCTGGGGCCAAGATTGGTAAATCAACAAAGAACAGCCCTTTCATAAGAATGAGAAAATAGATGTGAGAAGTTCTGTTCCTCCTGCCAAAGGTCTTTCCATCATCCCAATTATATGGGGAAAAAAATTAAGAAAAATGCAGATTAAGGGGTGAGAGACAAGAAGAGTAATTCTATCCTTTATTGACAGGCTGGGGAGGCTGGTCTCCTTTACACTATGGTCTTGAAAATCATTCTGTGATGTTGCTGGGACCAGTGATGTCGCTGACTCTCTGGGAGTGGGGTGGATTAACTAGGAAAGGAACCTATTATCAGTCCTAGAGGGCTGGCTATTAAGTCTGCGGCTCTTCCATTTTTTTTTTTTTTTTTTTCTTTCTCTTTGACCACTAGTTACTTACAGAAATTTTAGGCACCTTCAGCCTGGGGATGAAATACAGAAAGAGTTAAAATACAGAAAAGAGCTAAAACTTCAGATGATGGTTTTCCATAGCTTCGTTATCATTTCTAGGCACCAACTCTGGGTTGGTTTCCATACTACACTGAATGGGATTCTATTGTTCTCCTCCACATTTTATTGTTAACACAATAAAGTTGGCATGGATGTGACTTGTGCTTCTGTGAGCTGGCTATGTATAGAAACGTACTGTTACTCATTTCCTGCCCATTCTTCTCTTCCAGAGAGATATTTATGCTTATACTGGGACAACTACTGATAAGTTATAAACTTATTCAGAGAAATTTAATCCACAGAATCTCAGCTGCTATGGGATAGGGCTATGTTCCATTGGTAGCAGTTGCCAAGAGGTTCTGAGCCCCACTATTGTAAATGTTAGAAATTATCTTTATGGCACATTTTCTGAAAACTGTTAAGATGTATGGGTCTGAGAACAACTCAGCTAGAGAAAGCTGCTATACACTATACAGGCAAATTTGAGGGGGAAAAGTAATAGGATTCAGGGCCAAGTGTCTCTCCATGGTGTCTGACAAGAAAGAAGATTATTCTAGAAGTAACTAATGAGAGAGTATACTCTACCCAAAGATGAATATGGTAAAATGTCAAGAAAGAATATTTTTATTACAATGGGATATCAATGTGAAATAGAATGTAGAAGCTACTCTACATTCTTCCTCCACCACGGTCCACTTCCTTCCTCTACCACATTTTATCCTGGATTAAGACTCTTCCACTGCCAGGCAGATCAGTTTCAATACAGCAAAGGCTCCAGGAGCAGCCGTCACTGAGGCAGCCAGCAAAAGATGAGGAGTCAATGTGCAACGTCAGTGTAACAGAGGCTGCTTTCTTATCCTGAAATTCTTGGCTGATGAGAATAATCTGCTACCCACCACTATGTCTCAAATACTGATTCTTTCAAGGAACTCAGTTTAGAGAAATAGTTATCACCCTGTCTTTCCTTCACTCTCTAGCAGGCCAGCTGTAGACTAATAATTTCCTATCACAGTTGTAGAGCAAAGAGGCTTGGCTTTCATTATAATAAGGGAATATAGGGAGTTTGGGAAGAACATGTACACACTGCTATATTTAAAATGCATAATCAACAAGGTCTTACTGTGTAGCACAGGGAACTCTCCTCAATGTTATATGGCAGCCTGGATGGGAGGGGAATTTGGGAGAGAATGAATATATATACATATGTATGGCTGAGTCCCTTCACTGTTCACTTGAAACTATCACAACATTGTTTGTTAATCAGTTGTATTCCAATACAAAATTTAAAAAATTTTAAATAATATAATAGAGGAATAAAAATACTAATTCAGGAAAAAATCTAATTCAGCTATGGCAGCTGGATCAAAAGTCTATATGATGAGATAGTTAAGTTCATAAATGACCTCAGGGTGGTAATCTGCAAATAGAAAACTGAGTCAACTTTGTGTGTTCCTAGTGATAAAGCCGGAGAAGGCAATGGCAACTCACTCCAGTACTCCTGCCTGGAAAATCCCATGGACGGAGGAGCCTGGTAGGCTGTAGGCCATGGGGTCGCAGAGAGTCAGACACGACTGAGCGACTTCACTTTCACTTTTCACTTTCATGCATTGGAGAAGGAAATGGCAACCCACTCCAGTGCTCTTGCCTGGAGAATCTCAGGGACGGGGGAGCCTGGTGGGCTGCCATCTATGGGGTCACACAGAGTTGGACACGAATGAAGTGACTTAGCATTAGCAGCAGCAGCGATAAAGCAGTTTTCCCTGTGCTGATTGAAGTAGCCATCCCTACACTGGGGAATCTTAGGAAGGACCTGGAAAGTATATTCCATACAAAGTAAACTCCAGGGACACTGATTGAGGCCAAAACAAAACTAGTGTTCAGGCCAGAAAACTCACCACATTATAGCAGGACACAGTTCTGGGGATTAAGTGAAAGGAGCATACGTTTTTATTGTTTATTTTGCCATCTTGCTGGAGGATGGCCAGATTAATGTAGGTTACATTGGGCACAGCAGCTGCAGAAACTCTGAGTTCAGTAAGAAACATTCTTCTGGGTATGCTAAGTAACATATACCTTTTTCATTAAGTAATCTCAGATAGTGCAACTTATCTCAGAGTTCCCAGAGCTCTGCTGGATACAGAGGTTTTTCAAGAGTTTTCTTGCAGGGACTTACCTCAATGACAGAAACTCGTCCCCAGTGTTCAGTTAACCTGAGGTTTTCCTGATGGTTGACTACCTAATTCTCCAAATTCAGGTTCTCATAGTAAAATAGCCTGCTCTTTCTACTTCTGGGGTTGTTTCATGGGCAGAGTAGCTTGTTCAGTCTCTAAGTTGTGTCTGACTCTTTGTGACTCCATGAACTGAAGCATGCCAGGCTTCCCTGTCCTTTGCTATCTACCAGAGTTTGCTCAAACTCATGTCCATTGAGTTAGTGATGCCACCCAACCATCTCATCCTTGGTCACCCCCTTCTCCTCCTGCCTGCAATCTTTCCCAGGATCAGGATTTGTTTATTTTTTTTCCAATGAGCTGTCTCTTAGCATAAGTAGCCAAAGTATTGCAGCTTCAGCATCAGTCCTTCCAATGAATATTCAGAGTTCATTTCCTTTAGGATCGACTGATTTGATCTCCCTGCTGTCCCAGGGACTCTCAAGAGTCTTCTCCAGCACCACAATTCAAAGGCATTAATTCTTCAGCACTCAGCCTTCTTTATGGTTCAACTCTCACATCTGTACATAACTACTGGAAAAACCATAGCTTTGATTATACAGACCTTTGTCGGCAAAGTGATATTTCTTCTTTTTAATATGCTATCTAGGCCTGTCATAGCTTTTCTTCCAAGGAGCAAGTGTCTTTTAATTTCATGCCTGAACTCACCATCCGCAGTGATTTTGGAGCCCAAGAAAGTAAAATCTGTTACCGTTTCCACTTTTTCTCTATCTATCTGCCATGAAGTGCTGAGAGCATATGCCATGATCTTAGTTTTTTGAATACTGAAGAGTAGCTGGTGTTCTTTAATCTGCGGCTGCCCATATCCAGCCCTAATTATCATTCTTGTTTGCATACAGAGGAACTTTTAACTTGTCTGTGCATTCAGGTTGTTGCTCTCTGAAATCTGTGCCTTGATGACTGGTGACTTTGCTACCACTGCAAGGAGTGTGATGTATGTCTACATGACTTTTGCTAAGCTTCTGACAAAAGCCAGAGCAGCCCAGACACTGATCCACTGAGGAATGTAAACTCCAAATATAGCAATTAAAAAAATTCTGCTCAGTTGCGCCCAACTCTTTGCAACCCCACAGAACGTAGCCTGCTAGGATCAAACCTGAGCCTCCTGCATTGCAGGCAGATTCTTTACTGTCGGAACCACCAGGGATGCCCCCTAATATAACATATCGGTCATGTAATATGGTTATTTACCTGCCTCTTTCAGAGTAGAGGATCCAGAATATGTATGTAGGCATTTTCTTACTTTTAACAAGTGCTTTGGTTCTTTAGGGTTTCCTTGGGCTTCCCTGGTGGCTCAGATGGTAAAGAATCTGCCTGCAATGTGGGAAACCTGGGTTCGATACCTGGGTTGGGAAGATCCCCTGAAGGAAGGCACGGCAACCCACTCCAGCATTCTTGCGTGGAGAATCCGGATGGACAGAGGAGCCTGGTGGGTTATAGTCCATGGGGTGGCAAAGAATCAGACACAACTGAGTGACTAAGCACAGTTAGTCCCTTAGGGAAGACAAAATGTGAATCCAGGGGAATTTCCACTGAATTCCTACAACACGGGTACCCTAAATGTGGTGTTCTTTTGGTCCAGTCTGCTTGATCCTTAGGAACATTGTCTGAATATCAGTAACTATTTTTAAGGTAGCCTACCTTTCTCATATTGTGTCTTCCAGAAGCCACTATCATAAGGAATCCCTTCAGCATACTTATTCTGCATTCAGTCATGTCTTTGCCAGGAGACTGGGAATATCTAGTTTGTCCACAGTCTGTAGGGTGGCTAAGGGATCTCTCACCTTCAGGGTGGACCCACAAGATAAGCTTTTGGGGAGGAGGTTTTGTTGGGGAGGAGTCTTGTGTTAGCTATTAAGGAGAATTCCAAAGTGAAAGCTTTGCTCTTGGTCATCTGAGCATTTCTTTCTCATTGAAGAATTTCAGGGCATTCAGTTTGGCTCAGAATGTTTATTGGTTGGCCACTAAGTCATGTTTGACTCTTTTGCAACCCCATGGACTATAGCCCTCCAGGCTCCTCTGTCCATGGAATTCTCTAGGCAAGAACACTGGAATGGGTAGCCATTCCCTTCTCCAGAGGATCTTCCTGACCCAAGTGAAAGCAGGTCTTTCTAGGAGTAGCTGTGAGCTATAACAGTTTCACACCATCCCCATATCAGGAATGATATGACAGGACTTTGTGTTGTAAGAAATACTTCAAGAAAATATACTGAGATAGTTTTTATGAATTTCTTTCTCCTCTAGTATTTATTGAGCTTAATCCCAATTTATTCTCAGACATTCTGATTTAATTACCTAGGATGGGGATCAGGGCTCCTGATGATATGAATATGAAGCCTGTAACGGCAGCCACTAACTACCCACACCCTTCATTCCACACAAGAAAATCGGGGGATTAATTAAAATGGTACCAATATACCATATTTAAGCAAAAATTTTTTCATAAGTAAGTAGTTAATAATTTTTAAAACCTGAACCTTCTTGACCAAGGGAGGCTTAACTGTTTGGACAACTGTTTACCATTTCTACTTGTTTTTTTCTAGGAACTAAAGGTTTTCCTTATCCCTGATATTAACTCTGTGAACACAGATTAACCTTTCTAACCTTTTTTTTTTTTTTTTTAAAGAACTACCAGCCAAATATTTACCCACAGGAGCTGACACAAACAAGTTTAAAAAGAAAAAAGAATAAAACTTAAAATAACATAGTTGACTCTCACTTTCAACTTTCTGTAACAGAACTTTAGTATACAAAGAGTTAGAAGAACGATTTTAAGTAGATTACAAAATTAAAAACCAAACAATGATTAAAATATGAGAGGCTAGGCTTCCCTGGTGGTTCAGTGGTTAAGGATCCACCTACCAATGCAGGGGACACAGGTTCAGTCCTCGGTCCAGGAAGACCCCTCAGGGCAACTAAGCCTGTGTGCCACAACTACTGAGCGCACGCTCTAGAATCTGTGCTCTGCAACATGAGAAACCACTGCAATGAGAAGCCTGCATGCCTCAAAGAAGAGGGGCCCTCACTGGCTTCAACAAGAGAAACCACGGGCAGCAGCAAAGACTCAGCCAAAAATAAATAAATAAATAATCTTTTAAAAATCCAAGAGGTAAGCAGGTGCCATGGTGATTTTTTAAATGGCTGAACCTTCTTTGACACACCTCCCTCTAAGAGCAGGGTCAGTTCCCTCCCCTTGACACAGAAAGGTTAGTGATTGGTTTAACCAATAGAGCAGGACTCAACAAACCTTTTCTTTAAAGGATCAGATAGTAAATATTTTAGGCTTTGCAGACCATATGGTCTCTGTTGCAACTACTAAACTCTGCATCAGAGCATGAAAGCAGCCATAGAAGGTATATAAGCAAATGGACATGGCTGTGTTCCAATGATACCTTTTTTATAGAGACAGGTGGCAGGATGGATTTAGCATCAAGCCATAATTTGCTGATCCCTGCCATCAATAGAGTATGGAAGAAGTGATGCTCTGTGACTGCCGAAAGTGACAGTGTTAGCTGCTCAGTCATGTCCGACTCTTTTCCAACCCCGTGGACTATAAGCCCCCCAGGCTCCTCTGTCCACGGGATTCTCCAGGCAAGAATGCTACCTTGAGTTTGCCATTCCCTTCTCCAGGAGGTCTTCCTGACCCAGGGATTAAATCCAGGTCACCTGCATTGCAGGCTGATTCTTTATCACTGAGCCACAAGGGAAGCTCTATGATTGCTGAGGTGAAGTCATAAAAGGCCACAGAGATTCCACCTGTGTCTCCTGGAACACTCAGCTTCCTCTTGGAACTTGGCCACTATCCTGGGAGAAGCACATATCAGAGAGGACCCACACAGATGCTTCATGTCATCCAGGTGCCACCATGAGAGTGAGGAAGCCTCCACATGATTCCAGTGTCCACCCTTTCAGATCCCCCCTCAGCCTTTGAGTCTTCTCTGCAGAGGTTTTTGACATCATGGAGCAGAGATAAAATATCCCCACCATATCATCTGAATTCCGAAAGGATGATAAAACTGTTGTTGTTTTTATGTTACTAGGTTTGAAGGCAGTTTGTTGTGCAACAATAAATAATGAGGATAGACATTAACTGAAAAAATGTAAGAGCCCACGTGGAAGGCTAAGAATCAGTGCTTGACACTGTTGTGGTTTCAGATACTTTGTTGTTGCTCATTCTGTCCATGGGATTTCCCAGGCAAGAATACTGGAGTGGGTTGTCATTTCCTTCTCCAGGGGATTTTCCCAGTGCAGGCAGGCAGGGCCCCTTGAGTGTAGGACTGAGAAAGGCATTGAGAAGGAAAGAATTTCCAGGCTTGGAGGTGAATGCTGTCTGGGGGCAGGGAGCTGGGGACTCCCAGCTGGCGGGCTAGAAGGCAGAGAGCTACGGGGGATGTGGGAGCGGGTGTTACCCAGCGTCTGATGAGGCAGTTGACACCAAGACGTGGGAACAGCGCCTCCAAGTGGCCACTGCTGTCAGTTACTTGAGAGGTTGCCGGAGGATGGTTTAGAGCTGTGCCTTCCAGTAGTAAATCATATGAGCCTCTTGTGTAATAAAAAATTTCCTAGGCACCACATTAGGAAGCTGAAAAGAGCAGCTGAAATGAAGTTTTTATTTATTTATTTTTTTCTGCTCTATGTGGCATATGGGATCTTAGTTCCCCGACCAGGGATTGAACCCGTGCCTTGGAAGTGTGGGCCACTGGACTGCCAGGGAAGTCTCTGAAATGCATTTTGATCATATTTTATTTAACCCAGTATATTAAAAATGTTATCATTTCGGCATTTAATTTCATTTAATTTGTATAAAGTAAGTTATTAATTGACATTCCCTGGTGGCTCAGAGGTTAAAGCGTCTGCCTCCGATGCGGGAGACCCGGGGTTCGATCCCTGGGTTGGGAAGATCCTCTGGAGAAGGAAATGGTAACCCACTCCATTATTCTTGCCTGGAGAATCCCCATGGACAGAAGAGCCCGGCGGGCTACGGTCCATGGGGTCGCAGAGTTGGACAAGACTGAAAGTACACACACACACACGCACACACGCACACACGCACACACACGTTATTACGTCCAGAGTTGGACTAGTTACTTTTCAGGGTGATTTATTGTTGTTTAGTCGCTCAGTCACGTCTGACTCTTGCGACCCCATGGCCTGTAGCCCACCAGGCTCCCCTGCCTGTGGGATTTCCCCGGCAAGAATACTGGAGAGGGTTGCCGTTCCAGTGGCTGCCATACTGGACAGCGTATGTTTGGAGAATTGGGCTGTAGGCTTTGTCCTTTTGGAGTTCACTTTTCTGAGTCTCTCTTGATTATAATAGCAAAGACACACTGTACATGGGAGACAAGTTAGGTAGAGAGTGTGTATGAGGAGAGGGATCATCTTTAATTCAGCTTTTCTTTCCTTTTGTGTCTTAAGTGGCTTAAGGGCACTCAGAATGTTTCTGTGTGGGCTTTTCTGATTTCCAGAAAGAGGGTCAGCTGGGTTTCTCTAGCGGAGTTTTAAACCATCCCTAGTGAACAAATGACGCAGAAGGCAGTGGCACCCCACCCCAGTACTCTTGCCTGGAAAACCCCATGGATGGAGGAGCCTGGTGGGCTGCAGTCCACGGGGTCGCTAAGAGTTAGACATGACTGAGCGATTTCACTTTCATGCGTTGGAGAAGGAAATGGCAACCCACTCCAGTGTTCTTGCCTGGAGAAGCCCAGGGACGGGGGAGCCTGGTGGGCTGCCGTCTATGGGGTCGCACAGAGTGGGAGACGACTGAAGCGACTTAGCAGCAGCAGTGAACAATCAGGACTTTGGTGTGAAGGGCAGAGTAGGACTGCAGTCAGGTCTCAGGAGGAAGCGTCTTCTCTCCACGTGGTCCTTGCTTCCCTTGGGGTACCTGCTCCGTCATTGTTCTCAGCTGACCAACCAGTCCTGGGGCCAAGTCCAGCTCCCAGGTCCCCACCTGGACGTTCCACTACACAGCCTCTGTCTCGCTCTCCTCCCCTGCCCCCCTTCTCAGGGTAAGCAACCTGGCCTTTCTGGGTCAGGAAGCACCGGCGGAAAACAGGAAAGACACGTTACCTTCTAGAAACGAGGTTGCCAGGAGGCCCCCTTGGGAATGTGGCTGGACCCCCTGAAGGGGTGCTTGTCAGCTAGTCAGGCTCCCCGGGGAACCCCCACCTCAGTCCCCACCAGTTTGCTCCCTTGCCCTTCGCTTCTGGATTTGCTCTGTGTGAGCCCAACACACAGCATGCAGAGCCAGGGGGAATCTTGAGGGGGGCACTATAGCAAGTCCTCTCCTTAATAATTTTGTTCCTTCTTTGCTTTTAAGTGTTTTCTGTTGTCCTGTTTCAGACCCGCCTCTTCCAGATGGGTCCCCTAATATCACATCTGTCAGTCACAATTCGGTGAAGGTCATGTTCAGTGGGTTCGAAGCCAGCCATGGACCTATCAAAGCATACGCGCTCGTTCTCACCACTGTGGATGGTAAGCAGGGGTCCTGATGGGTTCCGTAGCTGGTGGGTGATGGTGTGACCAGGCGCCACTTCCGTGCCCACCGAGGCACATTAGTGAGACAGACACATGTCGGGTTTGACACTGCAGCCCACCCTTTGGCACTCACCTGGGGATGGGTGGGTGTAATTCTGATGAGCTCAGTCAGGGGTTGACAGGCTTCCTGTAAAGGGCCAGGCGGCAGACCGTTCTAAACTCCGCAGGCTCTGCAGCCTCCTTCTCAGCTGCTCAACTTTGCGGCTGTCGTGTGAAAGAAACCATAGGAGATACAGAAAGAGAGTGACTCTTCCAGAATTTACCAAAAATGGGTGGCTGGCTGGCTGTGGCCCTTGGGTTTGACTTGCTTACCTCTAATCTGGGTTTTTCATCTCTTTTGCAACACAGGGTCTTTTAGGTAGCAGATTAGTAGTTTTAACCAACTTTGTCTCTTGCACACAGGCATATATATGTGTGCATGCACACACACACACCCCCAAATGATCTTCAAAGGGTGACTTTTTCTTGGAAGAAAACAACAAAAAAATTGCATTTGCAGTGGGAACTGGCAAAGAGCATCGCCATAGCTGAGAGAGGAGGTGGATTAAATGCCGCCTTTCCTTAAGGGCTCTGTTACATTCCTTGGAAGTTAGAAGGGAAAGCTTCGAGGATGGGTGGGTGGGACTGGGTGCTTTGTTCAAAGCTTGGTTTGAAGCTCTGAGTTTTGGAACTTCCCTGAGGATCCAGTGGTTAGAACTCTGAGCTTTCAAGGCCATGTGGCTGAGTTCAATCTTGGTTCAGGAACTAAGCTCCTGCAAGTTACATGGCATGGCCAAAAAACAAAAATGTGCTGGGCTTTGCTTTCTGGTGATTCTTTAACTGTGAACAATGCCGTGCCGGCCCTGCCCAGCCGTGCAGCCTGTGATTCTGTCCTCATCTCCCTGAGGAAGACAGAGATCAAACCCACTGTCAGGGCAGTGCGCATCCGGGAAGACAGGATTCACTGGTGTCGTCAACCTGTGGCTTAATTTCAAAAAGAGACGTTGAGGTCTCGCTCGCTCTCTTTCTTTCTGTCTTTGGTTTGACTCTGTTTCAGACACCTGGTCATTTTGCTGTGAAGGTTTTCCCAAGCTCAGATCTTTGCTGAATAGGGGAGGTGAGGTTGCATACTGACCAGCCTGACCAGGGCCAGCCTGGGATGGGTGAGGTCACACACGCTCCCCGTCGGATGGTCTGGGTTAGAAATACAACTCTACCACCTTTGGGCCCAGGTCTCTTTTAGCCATGCCATGTAACTTTCAGGAGCTTAGTTCCTGAACCAGGGATTGAACCCAGCCAGGTACATGGCCTTGAAAGCTCAGAGTCCTAACCACTGGACCCGCAGGGAAGTTTCAAAACTCAGACCTTTTTACTGTACAGATGTATCCCCATCTGTACAGTGGGGATAGTCAGCCTGTGCAGTGAGATTATTGTGGGGATTAAATGAGTAAGGAAAGCTCTTAGAACTTAATAGAAGGAAAACCTGGCAGAGAGAGCATACGTAAGAGATGGCATGGATCACCACCAACATTCAGTGTCAAGGTCATTGTTTAGAAACGCTGGAGACACAATGAACCTCTGTGATCACTTTCTTTCTCTTTAAAAAAGATTTATACAATGTTTAAAGGTTACACTCCATTTACAGTTGTCACACAGTATTGGCTGCATCCTCTGTGCTGTATAAGGCATCCTGGAGCCTGTCTTACACCAGCAGTTTGTACCCTCCTCCCCACCCCATGTGCGATCCCTTTCTCACTTTCTTATGCCTTCCCTTCTGTGTGCCTTTCTTAGCTGTTCCGCCATCGGCAGATATTTTGAGATTCACATATGAAGACTTCAAAAAGGGGGCCTCAGATACTTATGTGACATACCTCATAACGACAGAAGCAAAGAGACGTGCTCAGGGCTTGTCTGAAGTCTTGAAATATGAAGTTGATGTGGGCAATGAGTCCATCACACACGGCTACTACAACGGGAAGCTGGAACCCCTGGGCTCCTATCGGTAATGCCTCGTGGTTCTTGCTCCTGGGGGGCCGGGCCTCTGGGCGCGGAGCTCTCTGTGCCTGGGACGTCAGGCCTCAGTCACCTCTTTTTTCCCTTGTCACCCGCAGGGCTTGTGTGGCCGGATTCACCAGCATTGCCTTCAACCCTCAGAGCGAGGGACTCATAGACGGGAACGAGAGCTATGTGTCCTTCAGTCCCTGTTCAGAGGCCGTTTTCTTGCCCCAGGATCCAGGTAGAGGGGCGAGAGTGCTGTCACAGCAGCTCACTGAGGCTGTGCTTCCAGTGTCCGCAGGAGGACGGGCGTCTGCACCCCGGCTGGGTGCAGCAGGCTTGGAGAGCCTGGTCTCTCTTCGCAGAAGCTGAGCTGTCACTCGGCCCTCAGGACCGGCTCAGCTTCCTCTTCGGGCCCTAGCCCCGCCCACCACGCCCCTCCTCCGAGTCCCGTTGCACTTCCAGTGTGCACACACTGTTTGCTCCTTTCTCTTCAGTGTGCTGGTTTGTGTGACCGTGTGCCAGACACATGTGCCCCTTTCAGTGCATGGAACTCTTGACTATTAGGGTTGGAGCGAGCCACGGAAATCATCTTGTTGGATGCGCATTTTATTTTCTAAACATGTTATTGGAGTACAGTTGATGCACAGTGTTGCGTTAGTCTCTGCAGTATGGCAGGGTGGCTCGGACGCACGCACGGACGCACGCACACACGTTCTGTTTTCTGTTCTTTTCCTTCACGCGTCATCACAGAGTGCTGAATGCCGCTGCCGTGCTGTGTACAGTGGTACAGTGGTCTTGCTGTCTCTCCGCCCTGTATGTGACAGTCTGCCTCTGCTAGCCCCAAACTCTCAGTCCTTTCCTCCCCCCGCCCGCCATCCCCTTGGCAGCCAGAAGTCTGTTCTCTCCATCTGTGCAATCCCCGCTTTAGAAATGCGGGCGTTAAGGCCCAGAGAGGGGCAGTGACTGGCCCCAGGCTGCACAGTGCCTTTAGGGGCCGGCCCGACATGCTGGGCTTGGACTCCCTGTCAGGTGCTCCTGTCCTTTATCACAGAGTGAAGTGATCTAGGAGCTTCAAGGGCTCAAGCGGGCAGGGTGCATCCCCTCCGCTCAGGCCAGAGACCGACTGATCAGCCAGTTTGCTATTTGTCTGGTCTCTGTACTTGGTAGCCGTTGGCTTCAGCAAAGAAGCCCAGGAGCCAAGATCAGGGATCCCCAAAGCCTCCGCCGCAAGCACACGGGTTTGATGTCACCCGGGCGTGTGGGCGTTAGTGTCGAAAAGTCAACAGTGGAACTGTGTGTCCAGGAATTTTCAAACTGCGGCCGCTCCGCCCCACGGCCCGTTCCCGGGAGCCCCTGCCCGACTCCGAGCTCACCAAGAGCGTTTCTGCCCGCTTGGTATCTTGTACTTTGGGGGGCTGCACACACCTGCCTGTGAGGAAAGCAAGTGGTGGGTGAGGACGACCCGAAAGTCACCAGCAGCTCAGGGGCCTCAGTTTGCAGGCAGAGGGAGCAGCGCCTTTCCCAGAGCAGCCCGGCTGCGGAGGCTGGGAGCCCAGGGCCGCTCCCAGACGCCTAGGTTAGGTTCCATCCAGAGCTGCCTACCTGCCCTCTGCCACACACACACACATACGCACACACAGAGACACACACACGGACAGACACAGACACACACATAGGTACACCACACGCAGACACACACCACAGACACACGCACACACACACACACAGACACACAGACACCACGCATACACACACAGACATACACACAGACACACACAGACACACACATAGGTACACCACACACAGACACACACCACAGACACACAGAGACACACACACAGACACATAGACACACAGACAGACACACACACAGATACACAGACCACACGCAGACACACGCACACAGACCATACACACACACAGACACACAGACACCACGCATACACACACAGAGACATACACACAGACAGACACATAGACACACACACAGACACATACATAGATACACACACCACATATGCACACATGCAGACCACACACACACACAGACACACACAGAGACACACAGACACACACATAGATACACACACAGACATACAGACATACTGCACACAGACACACACACACACATTGTATATCCAGAACTATTTACCTGTCCTCTGCCACACACACACACACATACTCACAGACACACACACCACACACACACACAGACATACACACACACCACACACACAGACATACACACATACACACACATCTTATGTCCAGAGCTATTTATCTGTCCTCTGCCCCCCCAACAACATACACACACACACACATAGACACACACCACACACACACACACACACTACACACACAGACATACACACAGACATACCACACACACACTGCCTCGACACACACAGACACACACACACATTTTATGTCCAGAGCTATTTACCTGTCCTCTGCCACACACACACCACACACACAGACACAGATACACAGAGACAGACACACACACACCACACGCACAGACACACACAGCACACACACCACACACAGATATACCACACATAGACACAGACACACGTTTTATGTCCAGACCTATTACCCGCCCTCTGCCACACACACCCCCTCCCCCGACACACACGCGCTGTCCGTGTGTCTGGCTGTGAGCGCCTCCTGACGTGCCTCCCGTGTGGACTTTCCCCAGGCGTCATCTGTGGAGCAGTGTTCGGCTGTATCTTTGGTGCCCTGGTTATCGTGGCCGTGGGAGGCTTCATCTTCTGGAGGAAGAAAAGGTGACCGCTGCTTATGCTAATAATAACACGCTACACGTATTATCAACTGACTGAGCAAGGGCCTGAGTGAGCGCGCTGCGGTGCGTCTGTGCCCCGGGCTTCCTCCTGGCCCGGAGCTTCTGATGCGTCCTGTACCTGCTTTTCTCTGCCGCCTTGCCCTCCTGGGTCGATAGGCAGTGCCTGTGTTCCAGTTTTTTGCATTACATTCTATTTTTTTTTTTTTTGAGGGAGGGGTCAAAAACAGCTTTATCGTTTCTTGTTAAAGTAAACTTATACAAACTTATGACAAAAGCAACAATAAAAAACAGAAAGACAAGAAATAGCCCGTACTTACACCGTGGAAAACTGCTCTTAACACGGATGTGATTACAAAACTCACATAAATACACACACCCACAAGCAATCATATTATACGTGTTATTTTCTGGCTTGCTTTTGTTCTTAAGACATGGCGGACAGCTTCAGATCTTCATTTTAAGTGGCTATTGAGTGTTCAGCTGTATGGAAATTATTCAACCAGTTTTCTGACATTTTTGTGTCTTCCTTATTTGCCACTGTTACTTATCCTTGTGTGTAAATCTGGGCACAATCATCGTTATTCCTTTAGGCCAGATTCCAAGCTGGGTAGTTGCTGGGTCAGTGGGTATGCATATTTTTAATTTTAATACATACTGCAAAATTGCCTTCCAGAGTTTTATCTTTTTTTTTTTTAATACCAATATGGGGTTTAGTCAGCAATACAGAAGAGCTCCAGGTCCCTCCCCCCAACCCCACTACCCTCCTGGTCCCTGGTCCCTCACCAGCACTAGTCATGTTTTCTGGTTTATTATAGTAACTTTTTCAGAAAGGCTTACTCAAAAAACAAAAAAAAACCCCCAAAAATCAGAGTACGAAATAGTGAGCTTGACTGTATAATAGGGCGATGCTGCTGATCTGTATTTACTCAGAGAATTCCTACAAGTTGCTTGAGTAGGATCCTGTGATACTTTTAGATGGTATAAAATCGAGTAACTTCACGGGTTTAGACCATTAAGCTTCAGTGTTTGTGAACAGGATCTGATGTGCTGTACGAACTAAGGCTCAGGGGAGAAGCGTCTTGTAGATACACAGGGAACAAAGCACAGTACTGAGCTGTTTTGATCTAATGGGTCTGTTTTTCTTTCAAAATAGGAAAGATGCAAAGAACAATGATGTGACCTTTTCTCAAATTAAGTAAGTCTCTACATTTATGAGCCTTAAGACATTTAACCCCCCAGTCTGTTCAGTGACTATTCTGAGATTTTTTTTTTTTGATGGGAACCGCTGCCATTTTTCCAGATTGACACGTTTGGACCTGATCGTCCAGAAGTTCTTATTAGCGTTGTTATCCTGCAAGGACCCATGTTTACTTGTCTCCTGAAGCTGGCTTCCTTGCCACGTTCTACCATGCCAAGTAGAACTATACTTGCCGTATTCTGCCAATAAATGTATATTTTGTGATTAAAAACATAGTTATTCAAGGTCTAGGAGGAGAGAACTTGCTCAGAGTCAGGAAGCCACTCAGTTATATAACAGGGTCTAGAAGTCAGATTTCCTGATTCACATTTCAGTGTTTTGTGAATTACACCAACCACCCCCTGCCCTTATACTATAGGTTTTCTTCTTTGGGGAAAATCTCTGGAGTTATGGTTGAGTCATTTTTTTTTCCCCTAATTGTCTTTTTTTTTTCTTTGCTTTTCTATGGTGAAGACCTAAAAGGTGAGTACACATTTTGCTTTTTTTAAAAAAGTTTCATGTTTCTATCTTGAGTGTGAACTTGATTGAATGCAGCCAATCTGACACGTTGTTTTTTTCCCTAGATCCAAGTTAATCAAAGTGGAGAATTTTGAGGCCTACTTCAAGAAACAGCAAGCTGACTCCAACTGTGGGTTTGCAGAAGAATATGAAGTATGTGCTTGTTGAGTGTCGTAGTTTTATTTGCTTTATGTTTTTCCTGAAAGTTGGGAAGCTGCCTGTTTCTGTTTTATGGTGAAGCTTTGGGTAAGAGGTAGCCCTCTTCGAGGGAAGAGAGAAGGTTTTTTTTGGTCGTGCTGCATGGCATACAGGACCTTAGTTCCCCAATCAGGGATTGAACCCATGCCTCCTGCAGTGGAAGCGCCAGAGTCTTAACCACTGGACTGCCGGGGAAGTCTCCTGCCTCCATCTTTACGTGTCTCCCTTATGTGTCTCTATCTCTGCGTCTTTTCTCTTCTTATAAACGTATCAGGGACTTCCCTGGTGGTCCAGTGGCTAGGGCTCTGTGCTCCTGGTGCAGGGGGCCGAGGTTCAAACCCTGATCAGGGAAGTGGGTCCCACATGCTGCAACTAGGAGTTTTCATGCCGCAACTAAAGATCCTTCATGCCGCAAATAAAAACAGACCCTGCGTGCTGCAACTAAGACCTGGAATAACCAAATAAATAAATTAAAAAAAAGAAAAGACATCAGTGATACTGGATTAAGGGCCCCGCCCTCTGTCGTATGACCTCATCTTATCTTGATTTACCTCCACAAAAGCTGTGATTTCCAGCCAGGCTGTGTTCACAGGTACCAGGGCTGAGAACTGCTATGTCTTTGTGGAGATGCAGTGTTACCCATAACATCTGTGCATTCCCGCTTTATTCTGCTTTACTCTTTGTGCCGTGTGAATACTGTCTGGACACGGAGTGAATGAGCGGTTCTTATGGTCTGCCTTCAGGATTTGAAGCTTATTGGAATTAACCTGCCTAAGTATGCAGCTGAACTGGCTGAGAACAGAGGAAAGAATCGCTATAACAACGTTCTGCCCTGTAAGTTGTGTTTCCCGCGTCTTCCCTTTCTCACCCCATCTTGGAGGTCACGTCTCTAAGAGCAGAGGGCAGAGGAGTCAGGATACTAACCAGCCACTCCCACAGCCATCCATCAGTCACCCACTGTGTGCTCAGCACCGCGTCTAGGGGTAAGCCGTTGGATTCAGCCTCACAATAGCCTTACAGAGTAGGCACTAGGATATTTGTTCTGCAAAAAAAAAAGCACAGAATGGCTGAGTGATTGGTCTGAAGTCCCACTGAGAGTCGTGGTGGGACCAGACTTGGACTGGGTCTGGCCGTTTCCTGCAGGGAAAGGGCCACAGTCTGTGCTTTGAGCCCCTCTGCTCTCACAGCCCGTCTATGCCCCTTTATTCCGACATAAACACAGTTCTGGAACAAAAGGGGAGCGGTGGAGGCCAAGCAGGGAGCGACGCTTTCTGCTTGTCCAGACATGTCTCTGGTTGGCTGAGTACATTCCTTGGCTAGATGTGACTTATATTTGGATTCATCCCTGTTTTGAGGATTGACCATGTCTGTAGCCTGACAGGAACATCAACACACCAGTTTACTCTGTGAGTTTGTTTCCGTTTTGTGAATAAGTTCATTTGTGTCACATTTGAGATTCCACACATACCACTTACAGTAGTCTTAGGTGCTCAGTTTATTCTTGCATTTGGCACTATCTTTTTATAACAACTTTTTAATGAGAATAGGGAAAACGTGAAAGGCTTAACTTTCTACCCTGAGGATCTACCCTGCCATAGTGGAAAGGGCACTGGGTTTGAATTCTGGCTGCCACTCACCAGATGAAAGAGCTTGGAAAAATCACTTAGCCTCTCTGACCCTCAGTTTTCTCATCTGTAAAATGGGGACAGAAGCTCATAGGATGGTTATGAGGGATAAATAACTGTGGAGGGCCTTCCCTGGCTTGTGGCATACACCCAAGGAAGGAAGTAGTTAGTTTCATCTAGAAGGTGGTCTGGAGTGGTTCAGAGCTTGGGCGGTGCCAGACTGTCAAGGTTAGAACCCTGGCTCTGCCAGTTGCTGGCTCTGCTCAGGGATCATGCAGCTTCTCTGTGCCACGGTCATATCTGGTCACGGCAGGAAGGCAATAAGGCCGTGGATCTAAAACACTGAGCCACGCAGCGTCAAGGTGTGATGAGCCCCTGCGTTGCCGTTTTGCACTTGCTTCTCTGTTCTGAGATGAAATCTTCTATTCCATATCCTAACGTGGAACTCTTCTCTTTGAATGTCACAGATGACATTTCCCGTGTCAAGCTTTCAGTTCAGACCCATTCCACTGACGACTACATCAACGCCAACTACATGCCTGTGAGTGGGGAGCGGGGCTCGCCGTGCTGGCTGGCTGCAGGAGGTCCTGGGGGCTCCTCTTCTGCCTCTGAGATTGACTCGGTGCTGCTTTTTTTTTTTTTCTAGGGCTACCATTCCAAAGAAGACTTCATTGCCACACAAGGACCTCTGCCCAACACTCTGAAAGATTTCTGGCGTATGGTTTGGGAGAAAAATGTCTATGCCATTGTCATGCTGACCAAATGTGTTGAACAGGGAAGGGTACGTAATGTTATTTTTATTCAGTTCAGTCCATTCATTCATAGTTACTGTGGTGGAGGGTGTTTTAAAACCTATTTTTTTTTTTAAAAGCACTCCTCCAAGCATTAGCAGTTCTATTCTTAGAAATGTGCTTTTGTCTTTTTCTCCTCTAAAAGTTAAAAAAAAAAAAAAATCTGTGTTATTGTTACCTTCTTTATGGAGAGAAGAATGTGCTCTGTACATTAAGTCACTGCTGCTGGAGTTAATGGACATCAAGGTTTGGGTTAGTGCAGCAGAGAACTCCGTGCAGCTCCGTGCTTCATCAGCTCCGTGTTAATGCACTGTTTCGGTCGTGCCCCGTGGCATGTGGCCTCCTAGTTCCCTGAGCAGGGACTGAACCCATGCCTCCTGCGCTGGAAGCACAGAGTCCTAGCCACTAGACCACAGGGAAGTCCCCAGCAGCTCTGTGAACGGGAGCCAGCCTGTCCTGTCTCCGAGCAACCCGCTGCACCTGTGAGGTGACCAACTTGAATGACTCGGTGATTTTCAAACTGAGTTTTTAGCATCGGAACCCTTTCTTTCTGCAAAATCTCCAACTTATCCTCTGCTAAATCTCAGAAGTTCCCTCTCCCCTGTGACGGCCTGGAATCCCCCCATCAAGGATAAGATTTCCTCTAGTGATAAAATCCCTTGGCTTCCCTAGTGGCTCAGATGGTAAAGAATCTGCCTGAAATGCAGCAGGCTTAGATTGGGAATTCCTGGGCTGGGAAGATTCCCTGGGGAAGGGAATGGCAACCTACTCCAGGGTCCTTGCTTGGAAAATCCCATGGACAGAGGAGCCTGGCAGGCTACAGTCCATGGGGTTGCAAAGAGTTGGANCTAGTGGCTCAGATGGTAAAGAATCTGCCTGAAATGCAGCAGGCTTAGATTGGGAATTCCTGGGCTGGGAAGATTCCCTGGGGAAGGGAATGGCAACCTACTCCAGGGTCCTTGCTTGGAAAATCCCATGGACAGAGGAGCCTGGCAGGCTACAGTCCATGGGGTTGCAAAGAGTTGGACACCACTGAGTGACTTTCACTTTCACTTTTCCACAAATAAACCAAGGGGAATTGAAAACCATGGGCTAACTTCAGAAAAGTCCATGCCTGAGGAATAGGACCTCACGTGCCCTGTGAGTCTTTTCATGTAGGTCTGTTACTTGAAGAATAGGGTGGGAGTCAATCCCTAAGCCCGTGATTCTGAAACATTAACGTGCCTTGGAGTCACCTGGAGGGTTTCCGCCTGCAGGGTCTCTGGTGGACCCCAGAGCTGCATTTCTGCCGGTTCCTGGTGCTGCTGCTCCAGGGCGCTCGCACTATCCCAGGGAGGGTGGGAACCTGATAGGCATCATTTCTCTCCCTGTTCTTTTCTTTCATTTTAATTGAGCAGATGTGTGTCTGGCCCCAAGTGCGTGTGTAAGGCTCTGTGCTGGGGGTTGGGGATGGAGAAGGCAGAGGTAACAAAGAGCAATCAGAGATGGTTCCCATCTTTGCTTTATTTGTGATGCAGAAGGTTGGGTTCTGTACCTGCTTCTGACATGAGAGCAGGTTATTATGCAAATGAAAGGCCACTGCTTATTGTGTGCAAATAAGCTTTATGGTGCTGTTGAACCCAAGGCTTCACACATGGAACATTCTCTTACATATCTGTTAGATAAATGAAAACAACATAGTTAATGGAGAGCAAGACAAATTTAAATGGGCCCTTGTTCATTTTTAAAGAAGAAATGAATTAATTTTTGGCTGTGCTGGGTCTTCGCTGTGGCTCATGGGCTCAGCAGTTGCGGCTCGAGGGCCCTCGTGCATCTTACACTGGGAGGAAGTGGATGTTAATGACTAAGTGAGAGGAGAAGGGAGCCTATTGTTACTCAGATGCTAGGTCCTGCTTGATTCTTCGCGACCCCATGAACTGCAGCACGCCTGGCTTCCCTGTCCTTCACTATCTCCAAGAGTTTGCTCAAACTCATGTCCATTGAGTCAGTGTGTGAAAAGTGTGAAAGCGAAGGTTGCTCAGTCGTGTCCAACTCTTTGGCAACTGCATGGACCGTAGCCCACCAGGCTCCTCTGTCCATGGAGTTCTCCAGCCCAGAATGCTAGAGAGGGTAGCCTCTCCCTTTTCCAGGGGATCTTCCCAACCCAGGAATTGAACTGGGGTCTCCTGCATTGCAGGTGAATTCTTTACCAGTTGAACGAGTTGATGATACCATCCAACCATCTCATCCTCCGTTGCCCACTTCCCTTCCTGTCCTCAATCTTTCCCAGCATTAGGGTCTTTTCCAGTGAGTTGGCTCTTCACATCAGGTGGCCAAAGTTTTGGAGCTTCAGCATCAGTCCTTCCAATGAATATTCA
>SJYX01018045.1:76375-112799 GCA_006410675.1 Oreotragus oreotragus | reverse complement strand
TTTGGAAAACTCAGCAGTGGCCACAGGACTGGAAATGGTCAGTTTTCATTCCAGTCCCAAAGAAAGGCAATGCCAAAGAATGTTCAAACTACTGCACAATTGCACTCATCTCACACGCCAGCAACATAATGCTCAAAATTCTCCAAGCCAGGTTTCAGCAGTATGTGAACTGTCAACTTCCAGATGTTCAAGCTGGATTTAGAAAAGGCAGAGAAACCAGAGATTAAATTGCCAACATCCACTGGATCATCGAAAAAGCAAGAGAGTTTCAGAAAAACATCTACTTTTGCTTTATTGACTACACCAAAGCCTTTAACTGTATGGATCACAACAAACTGTGGGAAATTCTTCAAGAGCTGGGAATACTAAACCACCTTACCTGCCTCCTGAGAAATCTGTACACAGGTCAAGAAGCAACAGTTAGAACTGCACATGGAACAACAGACTGGTTCCAAATCAGAAAAGGATTATGTCACGGTTGTATGGTAAAGAATCCAGCTGCCAATGTAGGAGACATGGGTTTGATCCCTGGGTTGAGAAGACACCCTGGAGAAGGAAATGGCACCCTCTCAAGTATTCTTGGGCTTCCCTGGTGGCTCAGAGGTTAAAGCGTCTGCCTCCAATGTGGGAGACCTGGGTTCGATCCCTGGGTCGGGAAGATCCCCTGGAGAAGGAAATGGTAACCCACTCCAGTATTCTTGCCTGGAGAATCCTATGGACATAGAAGCTTGGTAGGCCTCAGTCCACGGGGTGGCCAAGAGTAGGACACGACTGAGCAACTTCACTTTGTTCCTTTCAAGTATTCTTGCCTGGGGAATTTCACAGACAGAGAAGCCTGGTGACTACAGTCCATGAGGTCACAAAGAATCAGACACAACTCAGCGACTTAACAACACCACCATCTTAAATGAAAAGAATGCAAAGTCATTTTGAAACATTCATTATCATCCCTACTGATAACTCCATTCTCTGGTCCATTAGAAAGTAAAGTCGCTCAGTCGTGTCCGACTCTTTGCGACCCCGTGGAATTTTCCAGGCAGGGGTACTGGAGTGGGTTGCCATTTCCTTCTCCAGGGGATCGTCCCAACCCAGGGATCAAACCCAGGTCTCCTGCACTGCAGCCAGAGGCTATACCGTCTGAGCCACCAGGGAAGCCCTCCATTAGGACTATTCTTTACTTAACACTTAGCTGAATTTGAAAGTGTTCTCCTTTTTGGAAAAACTGGAATAATATCCATTTAACAGATGGTGTCTCTTGATAGTCTAGCTTAGTAAGCCTTTTAATATCTCTTTTTCTAAATAATAATTTATGAAGCACTTTTCTCTGCAAGAATTCTTTGTATTTTTTGTTGTTGCCTTTTAAAAAACAAGAATTCCTAACCTCAAAAGGGATTTTTTTTTTCTCCTAAGAGAAAAGTAACTTCATACTCCAGAGTTTTTATGTAGAAATCTATGGAATATGCCTGGTTATTTTTTCTATTTTTTTTGGTCAAGACAAATAGATAATTGTTGATCTTGGGAACTTGCCCCCTGGCATTTTTTTTTTTTTGGTATCTATTTACCATTTCACCTCCATATATTTTTAATATTCTTTACCAACCCCAAAGGCTAAATTTAGCTTTAATGTTGCTGGCCATATTTTATGAATTTGACATGGGTTTCCAAATTCAGTGTCAAGATGCATATGCTTTGAATTATCTTCTGAAAATGGCTACGCTTACCATAGCTTTTGAAAAATGGTATCAGGTTATCCATACTCTCTTGTGACTCATTCCTGGCTTATCAAAAAGAGCATCATACTTGAAACTATAGCCAGGGTTCCAATCAGGATACAAACAACTTTCTCCCACAAGAAGCTAAATGGACTATAGAATAATTTTATTTCACTGTCTTTACTAAACAACTCAGTCTAAACTAACAAGCTTTGGAACATGATTCATTCAGTTATATAGTGAAATATGAGGCATTTAGGAATTTTTTTAGTGTTGATCCATATGCAGATTGTAGAGCTATTTTAATAACGAACTGATGGTAAGTAGAATCAGACACAAAATTGAGAACCTTAGGGATGATCCAACCAACTTTTCAGGAATTTCTTATCAACATCTCTCGCATACAACAGAAATTAATACCATATCATAAAGCAATTATACTTCAGTAATAAAATTTATGTGAAATATGAGGCATTTAGGAATTTTTTTAGTGTTGATCCATATGCAGATTGTAGAGCTATTTTAATAACGAACTGATGGTAAGTAGAATCAGACACAAAATTGAGAACCTTAGGGATGATCCAACCAACTTTTCAGGAATTTCTTATCAACATCTCTCGCATACAACAGAAATTAATACCATATCATAAAGCAATTATACTTCAGTAATAAAATTTAAAAAAAACTATTATAAAAATAAATCCCTTGCAGGTGATGGCCCAACTTCTGTAAAGTGTTACTCACATAAGTTCATTCTTCCCAGTCCTGGAGAAGTTTCCTTGTGAGGAAGTTATTTCTATTTTTGAGTAAAAATATACCTCTCTAACTTTCATCTTAATGCAAGATTCTTTAAACAAAGAATTTGCAACCCACTCCAGTACTCTTGCCTGGAAAATCCCGTGGACAGAGGAGCCTGGTGGGGTGCAGTCCATGGGGTTGCGAAGAGTCAGACATGACTAAGCAACTTCACTTTCACTTTTCACTTTCATGCATTGGAGAAAGAGATGGCAACCCACTCCAGTATTCTTGCCTGGAGAATCCCAGGGATGGGGGAGCCTGGTGGGCTGCCGTCTATGGGGTTGCACAGAGTCGGACACGACTGACGCAACTTAGCAGCAGCAGCAGCAACTAACCTTCCTCACTCAGTACGCTTCCCTGGTGGCTTAGTGGTAAAGAATCCAGCTGCAGTGCAGGAGACCACCTGCAGTGCATGTGACACAGACTGGATCCCTGGGTCAGGAAGATTCCCTGGAGGAGGAAATGGCACCCCACTCCAGTGTTCAGAATCCCATGGACGGAGGAGCTTGGTGGGCTACAGTCCATGGGGTCACAAAGAGTCGGACACGATTGAGTGACTTCACTTTCACTTTCTTTCTTTCTTCCCTTGGAAACCCCACTGACAGAGGAACCTGGTGAGCTACAGTCCAAGGGGTTGAAGAGTCAGACAACTTAGTGACTAAACCATTATCATTACCAGTCACTCAAAACTGAGGCTCCTGGAACTCCCTATTTTTCTCTACCGTATTTATTCTTCTAAATTCTTTCTCCCACAGCTGGGAGATGGACCCACTATAAGCAAAAGGGTGCTGGGTTGTGCTTAGTTGCTCAGTCATGTCCAACTGTTTGTGATCTCATGGACCAGGCTCCTCCGTCCATGGAATTCTCCAGACAAGAATACTGGAGTGGGTTGCCAAGCCCCCCTCCAGGGGCTCTTCCCAACTCAGGGATTGAACCCAAGTCTCTCACATTGCAGGCAGATTCTTTACCATCTGAGCCAGCAAGGAAGCCCCAAGCAAAAGGGTGTATTGTCTAATTCAGCAGGCAGGACATAGAATCTGAGCAGAATGAAAGATAATGAATACAAAGAAATCCAGGCAAGAAGTAAGAAGCAGGGATGCCTATGATGTTATTGGTATCTCAGGCAAACGCTTTATAAAAATGCAGACATTCAGACAAGAACCACAAACTGAACATGGTATACTTATGGCCACACTGACAATGGTTATGTCTCAGTTTTGAAAACTCAGACTGTCTTTAGGAATGTAGATTTCCTGAGGGCAGGATTTGTGTTCTTTGAAATGATGAAGAGCCAAAAAGTTTTCCCCAGTAATTTGAGCTCTGTGTGTCAGTTATCCTTGACTTCACTTTCTCATAGAAAGTTTCCTGTGTTTTCTCATAGAAATAGAACATACTGACAAGCGGCGGATCAGTTGAGGCAAGTTAGCTCCATTAATGAAGGGAGTGTCCTCAGAACCCTGGGGATCAGCGTTTGCCTTAAAAAGACTTTTTAATTGTTGAAAAATACTTTATTAAGCAAGAAACCTAACACTTTATTGAAATGATTGCATTTTGATTTGAAAAGAAAGCTTAGGAGGTTGGAACTCTGGGAAGAATATGGAATGAAGAAATCTGAGTTCTTTTCTCGTTTCTGTTGCTAGTCCTTTGTGTCACCTTGGGCACACAGCATATTAGAATCCACAAGCATGGAGGGGACTTAAAGAGGCATCTGGTTTAACACTTTGGCCAATTTAGCTTTCATCTCAACAATAAAGTTTCTTTAAGCCCATACCTACAGGATCATAGCAATAGCGGTTCAGAAACAGTATAAATAATTTCCCCCCAAGGAGCAATAACGGAGGTGATCACATCTGTGAGGACACCACACTTTCTTGACTTCACTTTGTTTTTTTTTGGCATTCATGATAAGGTTTTAAAAGAGCCACAGGGAGAAGGCAAACAGTAACATTTAAGAGAGAAATTGTGTCTGAGATGAACACTAACAATGGGAAGGAGAAAAGAGACAGGGGCTTAGACTAACATTTTTGGTTTTGGATTAACACAAATTTTGGCTTTCTGTTGACTCCATTGTTTGCAAACATGCATAATGTTAACACATTATTACCAGATCAGAAAAAAAAAAAGGAAGCTGAAAGAAGACAGTATTTGGGAGTAACATGTTGGTGAAAACTTAGCAAGGGAGGTGGGAATTCCCTGGTAGTCCAGTGCTTAGGACCCCATGCTTCCACTGTAGCGTGCAAGGGTTTGATTTCTGGTCAAGGAACTAAGATCCCACATGTGGCAAGATGTGGCCAAAAAACAAATAATAAATAAAAATAAAAAACACTCAATTAAAAAAAAATGAAGGTTAAAAAGTCTTAGGATGGGTGGTGGGCATGGGTACATATGCCAAATTAGAATTCTCTGTGAATACTGACAATTTTAGGGCACTGGGAACTGGAAGGTTGCCCTTATGCAAATATTTACCTGGCAAATGAAATGTTATCTTACCATACATGGCTTTAAGCCAAAAGCCTAGTGATGAAAATATGGAAATGTCAAAGTGTATTTCTGTATCAGATAACAAATATTGGCCCCTACTATGTGCAATGGCACTGTGCCAAAGCACCATTCACTTCTGCATATATATTAGGATTTAGAAGTGGAGAAATCTTAAAATGCTGCCAAAATGTAAAGACTCTTCTTGCTTAAGTAAGTGACACCATCCTGAAAAACATCAACTACATAAATGACTTCAAGAAAAATAATTAAGGTTCACAGATATTTAGGGAAATGACACAGTTGTCAACAATTACAACCTTCACATTTTGAAGTTGGTGGTTGCAACACTTACTTTTTAAATAGGTAATCATGGAAAAATTGAATAACATGCCATCTCATTTTCATTTGAATAGAAAGGTAGGATGAAAAGGACATGACTTATGTGAAAGTGAAAAGCAAAATGTGTTCATTTATTTTCATTAATTCAAAGTCAATCAAGTCTAGATTTATAAACTACTACATTTTTAAGGTGAGTTTTTGAATACTATAATGCAAATCGGTTGTGTTTTTTTTCAAGGTGGAAGTAAAAACATGACATAAAGCTGAGGCCAATTAGTCAACATCTTACCTGAAGTTGCTCTTTGTTCTCTTCTCTTCTCTACTCTCCCTGCAATAAGAAGTGGCAGATCAGTTGCAATATGCAGCCATGAGAAAATGATGTAACTTAGACAGAAGCCCAGTTTATCACAATTTCCAGACACAGTCACTAGGTCAGCTATGTTCAACATTTTTCCCGAGATGATGGGGCACAAAGGAAAGGGCTGAACAATATTTTCAAATCAATTTACAAAAGTCAAAAATTAATGAATATGCATTAAATATGCTGCTGGGTTTAAAAAAAAATCTTGTTAGAGCCATTTACTCAACANGACACAGTCACTAGGTCAGCTATGTTCAACATTTTTCCCGAGATGATAGGGCACAAAGGAAAGGGCTGAACAATATTTTCAAATCAATTTACAAAAGTCAAAAATTAATGAATATGCATTAAATATGCTGCTGGGTTTAAAAAAAAATCTTGTTAGAGCCATTTACTCAACAGTAAAATTAAGGGTGCAAACCCCACCCACAGAATAAATCCCCATGTTCCATGTGGGGGTAAACATGTAACTGAGATAAGACCGTGCCTTCTTATGACCTACTTGGGAAGATAAAGGACAGACAATACAACATGAAACAAGATGCGCCCTCAAAGGGTATGTGTGTGCGTGCGTACGTGCGTGCACAGTTGCTCAGTCATGTCTGTCCTCCATCCATGGGATTTTCCAGGCAAGAATACTAGAGTGGGTTGCCATTTCCTTCTTCAGGGGATCTTGCTGACCCAGGATCAAAACAGGGTCTCCCGTATTGCAGGCAGACTCTTTACTGTCTGAAATCCCATTGGCAGGCAGATCCTTTACCACAAGTGCCACCTGGGAAGACCTATGGGTTTTGTAGGACCCTTGAGCAAGAAGGGTCACCTTTAGGACTTGCCTTAAGAACTCAAATGAACAGAGTTTTGCATAGGAGAAGGGCTATCTGAGAAGTTGGGCAAGAGGTTGAGTATGTCAGTGGGAGGAAAGAGGAGGGAAGTGATGGGTGCAGAGAGGAGACGGCAGGAAGGCAGAGCTCACAGGGCCAAGGGGTTTACAAACTGTGAACTGCAAGGAAAAAGGAAAGGTCAAAATGAATGGCTATCTAGGTGTCTCTGGGTGTGGTGACGCAATTCAGGGAAACGGTAAACATGATAGGGACACGGGAATGATGAGTTCAGTTTTAGGCTTAATGAGTTTGAAGTGCTACGGGGACTTGGAGCGTGGGAGGGCAATTGGAATTGAAAATAAGAGACGTAGAAAATGGCCATCTTAAGAAGGTGGCTAGAGCTGAAAGGGGAAACAGAAACATACAGGCAGACAGAATAGAGGGCCAGACTGAAGACAGGGACCAAGATGCAAAAAAACGCGATGTGTGCTTTGTGATGGAGGATGAGGAACAGACAGAGGAAGCAGAGCTCCACGAGACCAACTGAAGAGTCAGGTACCACAGATCAAGTTTTAGGAAGTATGGAGCGGGGCTACCGACAGCATCCAAAGCAGCCGAGTTCACGAGGTTGTGGCTAGACTGTGAGAGAGAAGTTTTAGCAGAGAGAGGGTGGGGAACACACGAGGCCTTGAAGGTCTATAGGGTGGTGGGTGATGAGGAAGATGAGGCCGAGGAGGAAATGACCTGTCCATACTTGCCAAACATGAATGAGATGGGGCGATAGTTTGAGCAGGAGTTAAGCCAGGTTTCTGGGATACCTTAGCGTGCTAATGAGCTTAGGTCAGAAGGTTGGCACCAGGGCAATGGTGTGTGTAAACACCCCTGTTGAGGTGAGAGCCTTGATGGAGAAGGCAATGGCAACCCACTCCAGTGTTCTTGCCTGGAGAATCCCAGGGATGGGGGAGCCCAGTGGGCTGCCATCTGCGATGTGTGCTTTGTGATGGAGGATGAGGAACAGACAGAGGAAGCAGAGCTCCACGAGACCAACTGAAGAGTCAGGTACCACAGATCAAGTTTTAGGAAGTATGGAGCGGGGCTACCGACAGCATCCAAAGCAGCCGAGTTCACGAGGTTGTGGCTAGACTGTGAGAGAGAAGTTTTAGCAGAGAGAGGGTGGGGAACACACGAGGCCTTGAAGGTCTATAGGGTGGTGGGTGATGAGGAAGATGAGGCCGAGGAGGAAATGACCTGTCCATACTTGCCAAACATGAATGAGATGGGGCGATAGTTTGAGCAGGAGTTAAGCCAGGTTTCTGGGATACCTTAGCGTGCTAATGAGCTTAGGTCAGAAGGTTGGCACCAGGGCAATGGTGTGTGTAAACACCCCTGTTGAGGTGAGAGCCTTGATGGAGAAGGCAATGGCAACCCACTCCAGTGTTCTTGCCTGGAGAATCCCAGGGATGGGGGAGCCCAGTGGGCTGCCATCTATGGGGTCGCACAGAGTCGGACACGACTGAAGCGACTTAGCAGCAAGTAAAGGCTACCCTTCTAGCCATCACTTTCTTGTTCGTTATTAACTTTTCACAGATGGAGCTGGTTACTGAAAGGTTATGGAAGCTGCATGTAAACCTCCTCCAAGGTCTTTAAACTATAAGGTGGAAAACATATAAGCCTTCCCTTGTGTGGCTGCCCAAAGAGGAGAATTTATTTAACTGGCATCCTGATTAATTTCATGTTCTATTCATTTGAGTGATTTTCAGAGGACTTGTTTGATGCAATTTGTTTCAATGATTCAAATAGATAAATGGCATGAATAGCACATTTAAAGGTTTCATTCATTACCAAGTGTGATGGGGTATCTTCTCATTCAAGATTTTTATTGGGCAAGCCACTATGTACTTCTGATTATAAATTTTTGTATACTAGGGGCCTCAAACATTTTCATGAATTTTTACAAAAATGTTATTCAAGTCCTGAATTATTAAAAAAATAATTTAAAAAAGACATTAAAAACTATTTTCCTTCGCAAGTCTTTAACTTGTATGAGTCATAATCCCTGAAAGCTCACAATGAATGTACTGAAAGTAAATAATGGGTTATGGTAGACAGTCTCGAAGGTGATCCAATGATCTTCTTCCCTTCTCCAGGCATTTGTATCCTTGTGTTGTCTGCTCCCACACTGAATCAGATTGACTTGTATAACCAGTAGGATTTTGTAGAAATAATGTGATTTCCAAGGCTGTGCCTCGAAAAACATTATGGCTTCTGTTTTGTTCTCTCAGATTACTTCCTTGGAGACAAACCAGATAATATGTTAAGAAGACACTCTTCCTAAGGAGAGACCCATGAGGCAAAAAACTGAGGCCTCCTGTCAATATTACTGAGACCTCCTGTCAATAGCCAATGAGGAACCGAGAACTCCAGAACAGCCAATGTGCAATTGAGGCCTCTAGCTAATAGCCAATGAAGAATTAAGGCCTCCGGAATGGCCAATGAGAAACTGAGGCCTCCGGCCAGCAGTCTTCATCAACTTGCCAGGCTAATGAGCAGCCCCTTCTGCAGCCCCAGTCAAACCTTCACATGGTTGCAGCTCAGGACAGCTTGACTGTAACTTCATGGGAGACTCTGACCCAGAACCACCCAGTCAGTCACTCCAGAGCTCCCCACAGAAACTGTGACATGAAAAATGTCTGCTGCTGTTGGCAACTGCTTAAGTTTTGGGTAAACTGTCATACAGTAATATACAACTAATGCTTATGGGATAATTTTATCATGAAAGTTTGGTTAATTTATCATTTAATAGAATATGCATGTGTGTGTGTTAGTCACTCCATTGTGTCTGACTCTTTGTGACCCCATGGACTGTAGTCCACCAGGCTCCTCTCCATGGAATTCTCCAGGCAAGAATATTGGAGTGGGTTGCCATTTCCTCTTCCAGGGGATCTTCCTGACCCAGGAATTGAACCTGGGTCTCCTGCATTTGCAGACAAACTCTTTACTGACTGAGCCACAGGGAATATGCATTCAAGGATGTTAATTTTTGCAGATCAATCAGTCTCCCTGCCTTTCTCATTTGTAAAGTAGAGATCAGAGCCTGCTTATCTGGAATGTTGTGAGGATGAAGTAATTTCATATGCAGAGCCAGCAGGAAATGGAGGATTTTTACAAAATACTGGCATTCAAGCTTTCAGAAGTGAGGCTGGAAGGCATTGTTGATAACGATTTTTCACTGAGATCTCAAACAGTTCTCTGCCCTTATGTCATACGAAAGGGCTCTGTAAACTGTGGCGTTCTATATAAATGTTATGTATTAGTTTTATTATGGTATTAGTTCTGGTATAGGAAACAGATTTTTGTTCTTAGTTACATATACACTAAACTTCAAATTAGAAAAATAAACACTGGATAAATAAGACAATCATATTCATCAAGAGATATAGAGATTATACCACTTAACTGTAGATAACCCTCTAGGTTTCTTTTTAAGTCTCTTTATCTTGGTCTGTATGGGTGATTTTATCTCTCAGTTTTCACCATCACTGGAAAGGGATGATGCCAAGACCTACGTCTTTAGCTCCAAAATCTACCTAGGAGTTAGGTCCACTGGAAATATCTATGTCTGCATTTTCTACTTCACAAAAGTCCTTAACTTAAATCATTATATTCCCCTCCAAAACTTCTTTAGTGTTATCCTGCTCAGGCAACCGGACATAAAACCTAAGACTCATCAGCTCCTGCCATTCACTCACTCTCAGACCATTCTGTTCTCTCTATAGGGCCTTTCAGAGCTGACCTTTCCTTTCTCACTGCCACTGACCTGGTTCATAAACTTGATAATTCTTCCTGGGGTTATTTTCTATGGGCCACCAACTGATTTCATCAGTTTTATGGATGGTTTTTCCATCCTTTGTGGTCCGATCCCTGTTAAAGATTAAAATACACATTCCCTCATATGAAACTGATGACCCTGGAAGACTTGGTCATGACCTACCTTCTGCTACAACCCCTGAAACACTGTACAGAATACTGACCAATTATACCAGGAATTGTACCTCCCCCTCCAGCTCCCTGTGCATGATGTTTCTACTTCCTGGAATATCCTATAATGTACTTCCTGCCCATCAAAACTCTATTCATCCTTCACAGAGCTTAACTCAGATACAGGCCCTTCTGTGATGTCTCTGGCTTTGTGTCACTCCCCCCAGTTTGCCATTCCCTGCAGAATTAATCGCCCTTCTTTCTATGCTCCTTTAGCCTTTGGCTTCCCTCATAGCTCAGTTGGTAAACAAACAGCCTGCAATGCAGGAGACCCTGGTTTGATCCCTGGGTTGGGAAGATCCCCTGGAGAAGGGAAAGGCTACCCACTCCAGTAACTGGGCCTGGAAAATCCCATGGACTGTATGGTCCATGGGGTTGCAAAGAGTTGGACACGACTGAGCAAATTTCACTTTCACTTTCACTTTAGCCTTTTATTTGTTCCTTTGCTACAGCACTAACTCCAGTGTTTGGTTTATAATAAGTTGCATGTTTATTTCCCGACTTGACTGTGTTTTCCTTTAGGATAAGGAGGTGTATCCTGTGCCTCTCTCTGTCTCCTCATGCCTCATGGTGCCTGGAGCACAAATGCTTGGGACTGAGTGGACATAGAGCTGTGTAATGTCCCAGTCCTCCTTAAATGCTAAAGAACACAAAATCAATTTTAGTGCTGCCCACTCCAGCACTCTTGCCTGGAAAACCCCATGGGCAGAGGAGCCTGGTGGGCTGCAGTCCATGGGGTCGCTACGAGTCAGACATGACTGAGCGACTTCACTTTCACTTTTCACTTTCTGGCATTGGAGAAGGAAATGGCAACCCACTCCAATGTTCTTGCCTGGAGAATCCCAGGGACGGAGGAGCCTTGTGGGCTGTCGTCTATGGGGTCGCACAGAGTCGGACACGACTGAAGCGACTTAGCAGCAGCAGCAGCAGCAGCAACACTGAGTGCAAGTATAACCAAGAACAGAGCTTTTACCAAGTATTTACAACTGACAACCTAGAAAACTATAACATTAGAAAAGTGGGTGATAAATTAAGAGGGGCTTTCAGAACAACGAAAATGCATTTTGCCCTAGTTGTGCTTTATTGTACCAGAGATTCTACTTGAAGAACAAAACATTAAAGTATCATGCGCACCTTACTTCTGTCTTAAAATGGATATAGGACTTCACCTGTGAAGAACCAAAATGGATAGTAATCTCATAAAAATGGAATTTGAAGGGTCTAACTTTTTTCTGAGAAAATGTATTTAGTTGAACATTAAAATGTCACATCTCATGATGATTTATTTATATAAACTGAGTCGATATATTTAAAAGCTGTTTTAGACTTGGTGTTGATGTGGTTTCAAGGAGAAACATTAAGTATATACCCACTTGTAGCACATTTCAGTACTTCATTATGGAAGTAGTTCCTTAACTGAAGTAATGGTTTCTGGTCTTTTCAAACAACACGCACATAAATGCCTAGCCAGTGATGACTCACAACTCAGGATCTTATGTCACTTCTAATGAAAAGAAAATGTTGTGCATGCATACATAGGTATTTATGTGTATGCATATATACAAACAGTGGGTATACATGTATATATATGTACACAAATGCACATACATATGCAATGTATGTCAATATGTACACATACATATAAGGCATTACATATATGTACCTGTGACGCATCTTGTTAATTTTACAACCAGACATAGTCTAATCTCCACAATATGCTCTCTCTTCTACCTGCTTCCATTGGTGTGTAATAAAGTCTGTCATAGAATCTTATCAAGCTTCCCTTACTGCACGCCAATTTCTCAGTCGCCAGTTCTGGGTGTGCGTTCACTCACAGGCATTTTATCTGCCCTGCTCTGAGAGGTATTATTAATCACATCCGGTTGCTAGGATACCTGAGAATGTTCATTTACGTCCGATGTTTCTTTGGCAAAATGCACTATGAAGGAGGCATAGAATCATGACAAGGAAAATTACTGTGCACATGCTACTCATTAGAAAAAAAAAAAGTAGAAAGGGCAGGGAGAGTAGCACAGCCACCAGATAATATAATGTGAACTCTTACGAATTCTTTTTTAATACCGTTTTGTTTCACTTAGTTTTTAATGGAAAAATGCTGGCAATATTTCTAGATAATGAGAACCCATAGTACTTTTTTACTTCTTGGGAAAAGTGGAAGGAGGTAGGGTTTTAATTTTGTTTACTTTAGAGAAGGGGCTTTAAGATTTACTCGCTTTGGATGCCTCCATGAGAGGTGGGGTTACTAGGTTACAGTGCTAGTTGATTTGCAGAGATAACCTAAACCCCAGGTCACCACTATTGTCATGTTTAGCTATCTTAATGAAAGACTCATGAGAAAAGTAATCTACAGAATATGCACTTGGGTAATGGGAGAAAAAAATACCTTTATCTTTATCTCTAAAAAAATTAGTGTTGTTTTGGATATTAGTATTCTAAAAATTCTGGCTTATCTTTGGAACATGAATATATAAAATTCATCAAAATGCAAGATTTTCTTAGTCAATCTCTTCCCAGAGGAAACGGCATGATATAGTGAAATAAATGCCGACTTTGGTGTTAGATGGATTGACTTCTTGTCTTAACCCCTGGTACCTATGGCTATGTTAACCCTGGGAACAAATCATAGAGGATTTCCCCAAAACTTGTTCTTTTCTATTTTCTCCTCCTTTTTCCAGTACGGTGTGTGTACAAGATGTGTATACACACACACACTGTACTGGAAAAAGGAGAAGATAGTGTGTATATATATATATACACACTATCTGTTTATCGATATACTATCTATCTATTCCTACCTACCTACCTCTTATATTTCAACTGAAAGCAGAAACAATTTGAGTTTTACTTCCATTATTTTTCTAAGTGATATTAACAGAGTTCTATTATTGTAATCATGCTAATAACAGTAGCTAATGTTTATTAAACAGTATCTATGCGCTCACTGCTGTTATCAGCACATTATAAATGTTAATTATTTTATCTTCACAGTATTATGAGGCTTGTATTATGTATTATGAATATTTTATTATGTTTATGAATGCATAATTATGTATTATGAATTTTAAACCTATTTTCAGGTAAGAAAACATGGTAGAAAGTTCTTAAATAACTTTGCCAAATCACTGACGTACTAGTGGCAAATAAATAATGAGAGGACAAAAACTAGTTGGAGTGAAGTGGCAAGGAGGAGTAAGGAGTGCGATATTGATCCACAAGCTGTATATAATCAGCCTCTAGGTTTGAAAGTTAGCTTAAATAAATTATTCTAAAAATATTTGTATAGACTTAAAAACCTGCTGCCTATTATTTGTCAGATTGTTTGCTTGAATGAATGAACTGCGGCTAAGTACCTGATCACAGTATTTCAGGAGCAGAGTGTCAGAAAAATCTTCAGATTTTGAACTTTTTTTTAGTAGATTAGTATTTATTTAGTTGTTACTGTTCCATCATAAGCTGTGTCTGACTCCTTGCAACCCAATGGACTGCAGCATGCCAGGCTTCCTTGTCCCTCACCATCTCCCAGAGTCTGCTCAAACTCATGCCCACTGAGTCAGTGATGCCATCCAACCATCTCATCCTCTGTCATCCCCTTCTCCTCATGCCTGGAATTTATCCCAGCATCAGGGTCTTTTCCAATTTATTTAGTACCTACTATGAATTTGGCACTCTAATAACACCTATAAATCTTCACAATAAGCTGAAAGTTATTTTAGGCTTGGTGTTATATGACATCATGGGAAAATATTAAATATATAATATATATCCATTTATATATTACATTTCAGTGCTGAAGTATAGAACTACTTCCAAGATTGAAGTGATTGCTTCTCATCTTTTGTAAAACCACAGGTGCATATGTGGCAATCCAATGATGTCTCACCAATAATGAGCAGGGCATTTGTATCACAGCTCAGTACCCCATGTCACTTCTACTGAAAAGAAAATTTTGTGCACACATATAGTTGTATGATTCTCTCGACTCGAGGATCAAATCCGGGTTTCCCACATTGCAGGCAGATTCTGTACTGTCTGAGCCACCAGAGAAGCGCATGTATGTTTTCAGTTCAGCTGCTCAGTCACGTCCGACTCTGTGACCCCATGGATCACAGCACGCCAGGCCTCCCTGTCCATCACCAACTCCTGGGGCTTACTCAAACTCATGTCCATTGAGTCGAGGATGCCATCCAACCATCTCATCTTCTGTCCTCCCCTTCTCCTCCCACCTTCAATCTTTCTCAGCATCAGGATCTTTTCTAATGAGTCAGTTCTTCCCATCAAGTGGCCAAAGTACTGGAGCTTCAGCTTTAGCTTCAGGCTGTCCAGTGAATATTCAGGACTGATTTTCTTTAGGATGGACTGGTTTTATCTCCTTGCAGTCCAAGGGACTCTCAGGAGTCTTCTCCAACTCCACAGTTCAAAAGCATCAATTCTTTGGTGCTCAGCTTTCTTTATAGTACAACTCTCACATCCATACATGACCACTGCAAAAATCAAACCTTTGACTAGACTGACATTTGTTGGCAAAGTAATGTCTCTATGCTGTCTAGGTTGGTCATACTTTCCTTCCAAGGAGTAAGCATCTTTTAATTTCATGGCTGCAGTCACCATCTGCAGGGATTTTGGAGCCCCCCGAAAATAAAGTCTCTCACTGTTTCCATTGTTTCCCCCTTTATTTGCCATGATGTGATGAGACCAGATGCCATGATCTTAGTTTTCTGAATGTTGAGTTTTAAGCCAACTTTTTCACTCTCCTCTTTAACTTTCATCAAAAGGCTCTTCAGTTCTTCTTTGCTTTCTGCCATAAGGGTGGTGTTATCTGTATATCTGCATTACTGATATTTCTCCCAGCAATCTTGATTCCAGCTTGTGCTTCATCCAGCCCAGCATTTCTCATTATGTACTCTGCATATAAGTTAAATAAGCAGGGTGACAATATACAGCCTTGACGTACTCCTTTCCTGATTTGGAACCAGTCTGTTGTTCCATGTCCAGTTCTAACTGTTGCTTCTTGACCTGAATACAGATTTCTCACTTGTAAAAACAGTAGGTATACACATATATATGTGTGTGTGCATGCATATATATATTGGGGACTTCCCTGGTGACTCAGATGGTAAAGAATCTGCCTGCAATGTGGGAGACCTGGGTTCAATCCCTGAGGTGGGAAGATCCCCTGGAGAAGGGAATGGCCTCCCACTCCAGTATTCTTGCCTGGAGAATCCATGGACACAGGAGACTGGCAGGCTACTGTCCATGAGGTTGCAAAGAGTCAGACCCAACTGAGTAACGTTCACTTCATGCATAAACATACATATAATGCATTACACATATGTGACATAATGGAGAATGAAATGGCAACTCATTCCAGTATTCTTGCCTGGGGAAGTCCATGGACAGAGGAACCTGGAGGGTTACAGTGCATGGGATTGCAAAGACATGACTCAGACATGACTGAGTGACCAACACACACACACAAACACACGTGACATACATCCTGTAATTTTACAATCAGACATAGACTAATCTCCAAATCATACTTTTTCTTCTTGCTTCTTCCACTAGTGCATAATAACGTCTGTCATGGAATCTCACCAAGCTTCCCTCATTGCATACCAATTTCTCAGTCACCAATTCATGGAGTAGATAAAAATGACTTTCACTTTCCAGTGGAGAAAGAGTCTCAGAATACTTTTTGAAACAGTCTCAAGATTCCAGTTAGTGACTAGCAGGATTAGACTATGAACCCAGAGATTTGCACTTTTTCTGAGCAATATAAGTACTTTGGGGCAGGTCTGTAGAATGGTGAAGGACTCTTCTGCTTAATCGATGTGATTTATTTACCCTCTTTAAATTGTATTTATCTGTAAGTGGGGTTAATACTAGTTCCTACTTAGGGTAATTGTGAGGATTAAACAAACCTTTAATAATAACATAATTTAATTTATATTTAAATTAAATATAATTTAATAACAACCCCAAATGTTTTGAGGGCATAATGCAATTGCATTTCTAAGGGTCTCACTTCACTTCCTGGGAAAGAGCAATGTAGCGTGTCTCCAGGTGCTTCTCTTTATGAATGTCCCATGTCAGGTGTTCCCCTGGTAACATACAATATTTCTAAATATTCTCAAGGCCAGTGGCTTTGTTTACACAAATGTTATAAAGTTCAGCCTTGGAGAGTTTCTTGATATTTTTGCCATCACTTCTGTCTCTCTTGCTTTCCCTTAGAATTTCTAAGTGAGAAATAGTTTTTTACTTTGGTGAATTCCTTTCCTCTCCTCCTCATGTTGTAACTCTTGCCAAATACAAACTGGTTTGATGAAACACACACTGACATGGCAAGACTCTCCCCAGTTGCAAGCTCAGATGACATGATATTAGAGCCCAGGGTGTGTGGTCCAAATCCCTGCCCACATCTGGTACTGACCAGCAGCTATGGAACTGCCAGTGGTCTGATGTGACCTAAATAGAAAGGGAGAGCTTTTCCTGAAATCCAAGGACCTCAGTGCCAGAGATAAGCACATGATACCACTCTAATGGCAGAAAGCAAAGAGGAACTGAAGAGCCTCTTGATGAGGGTAAGAGAAGAATGAAAAAGAACTTGAAACTAAACATTCAAAAAACTAAGATCATGGCATCTGATCCCATCACTTTCTGGCAAACATTTGGGGAAAACGTGGAAACAGTGACATATTTTATCTTCTTGGGCTCCAAAATCACTGTGGATAGTAACTGCAGGCATGGAATCAAAAGATACTTCCTCCTTGGAAGAAAAGCTATGACAAACCTAGACAGTATATTAAAAGCAGAGACATCACTTTGCTGACAATGGTCCATCTAGTCAAAGCTATAGTTTTTCCAGTACTCATATATAGATGTGAGAGTTGGACCATACAAAAGGCTGAGCACTGAAGAACTGATGGTTTCAAATTGTGGTGTCGGAGAAGACTCTTGAAAATCCCTTGGACTGCAATGAGATCAAACCAATCAATCCTAAAGGAAATCAACCTTGAGTGTTCACTGGAAGGACTGATGCTGAAGCTCCAATACTTTGGCCACCTGATGTGAGGAGCTGACTCAGTGGAAAAGACCCTGATGCCTGGAAAGACTGAGGGCAAGGGAAGAAGGTGGGAACAGAGGATGAGATAGACTCAATGGACATGAGTCTGAGCAAACTCCGGGAGATGGTAAAGGACAGGGAAACCTGGCGTGCTGCAGTTCACGGGGTCACAAAGAGTTGGACATGATATAGTAGCTGAACAACACTGCCAGAACTTACTCCTTGAAACAAATAGCAAGATCTTGAACAAGCAACTTGACTTTTCCAAGATTCAAAGGTCTCTTTGGTTAGGTAGGTAAGTACTATCCTTCAATAATACCTAAAGAAATTGTACAAATAGTACTATTTTAAGTACTATACTACAGGGCAGGAACACGGGTGCCACTGTCTAGGCCAGAAAGTCAAAAAACAACAAAGACCTGTCGTATTGCACAGGGAACTCTGCTCAATGTTATGTAACAACCTAAATGGGAAGAGAAGTTGAAAAAGAGTAGATACATATATGTGTATAATGGAATCATTCTGCTGTACACCTGAAACGAACACAACACTGTTGATCAAGTATGTGTGCATACTTTTGAAAAGTGAAAGTATCAGTCGCTCAGTCATGTCCAACTCTTTGTTAGCCCATGGACTGTAGCCCCACAGGCTCCACTGTCCATGGAATTCTCCAAGGCAGGAATACCGGAGTAGGTTGCCATTTACTTCTGCAGGGGATCTTCTGGACCCAGGATCGAACCCAGGTCTCCTGCCATTGCAGGCAGATTCTTTACTGTCTGAGCCACCAGGGAAGCCCTGTGCATGCATTTACTCCAATATAAAATAAAAAGTTTTAAAGACGACTGTTAAAAACTGTGTGGTTTCAGTTTGGTCAGTTGCATATAAAGGCAGAGGAGTTTATTACTGACATCTGGATTTATGCTGATGCTGAAAGGGTACTGGCCTCAGTAAACACTGTGATGAGCCTCTGTGCCACTGTGGACCCTCTGCCACCCTCCAAGTTTAGATAAACTCCACTTGCCCTTTCGTCCGTTTCTATGTGCTGAGTTGATGTGTCGCTTGGATGCTTAGGTAGAGAGAGCTGTTATGAGCACACTGCCTGCTGTGAGCTCCAGACAGTATGGACCGAGCCACAGAAACTGGCCCTTCAGAAACATATCAGTACCAATAGATCTGGGCCTCCGAGGTTGGCCGTCTGCCTTGGCAGGGCTGACACTCCATCTGCGCTCCCCAGCCCTGGGGTCTGCCATCCGTCATCGTGTGGAGAAAGCCTGAGAAGTGAATACTCAAAGATTTTTCCTGGGCTGACTCCTCTGCAGAGAAATAGGAAAAGCTGTAGGAGAAACAACAGTTTTATGTTCTCTTGGAAATTTTCAAGTACAAAATATCTTCCCACTTATCCACTTAACAAGCACATAAATAATGTGACAAGCAATAGTTCCTTTCAGATTCCCAACATTGGCCCGGGTGAATTAAATCTTAGAGTACCTTCTGATATTCAGAACCTCATTTTTGAAGCAGTTTTTTGTTGGCACAGAAGTTTTTTTGGTAGACTTTCAGATGCTGAAGTCAGATTAGGAAAATAAAAATAAAAACCAAACCCAGTGATAGCCAGGTCTTAAACATCTCTGAAAAACAGGAACGCTAGTTTTGCTAATATACACTTCAGTTACTGACCAAAGCAGAGATGTGTGCACTTGTACTTTCCTTTGTACAAGAACATGTTCCTTGTACATTAGATGTGAATATTCTTAAGTGACAGACTATTCTAGATGTCCTTGGAATCTTCATTATATAAAAGAAACAGGAGTGAATTATTTTGCAAAATAAAGAATATATTCATAATATACTTATTGGGGTTCCCTGGTAGCTCAGCAGTAAAGAATCTGCCTGCAATGCAGGAGACTTGGGTTTGATCCCTGGGTTGGGAAGATTCCCTGGAGAAGGGAACAGCTACCCATTCCAGCATTTTGGCCTGGAGAATTCCATGGACTACATAGTCCGTGGGGTCGCAAAGAGACACAACTGAGCGACTTTCACTTCACTCACTTCATACTTAGTCACTCCTGTGCTAGAATAACAATGACCTTGCTTTAAGAGGTGGAGTCGATTTTCTTCCTACTAACTGTCCAGGCCTTCATAAATTGCTTAAAGAGTAGATTATCCTGGAACTGCCAGCTTTTTGGCTTGGGACTTGAAAATCAGGTAGCTCCTACTTCCCAAGTCCTTGATAATTGCTCTGAGAAAAGCCAGTCACAGTATAAGAGGTCAGAGAACCTTGAGACCACCATGCTGTGAGGAAGCTCAAGCTAGCCACGCCTATAGCCAAATGGAAAGCAAACTGCCTGAACCAAAAATGACCAAGAGCTACTGTTCCAGCCATGCCAGCCTAGGTGCCAAACATGTGTGGTGATGATGCCATCCTGGAAGTGGATTTTCCAACTCCAGTCACCTCAGTGAACACCACATGGAGCAGACAGATTGCCCAGGAATTTTACAAATTCCTAACCTATAAAACTGCAAGCAAAATACATGTGTTTTATACCACTAAGTTTTGGCATACTTTGTTACACATTGAAAGATAATAAAAACAACTCCTTTTCTATTCTGATAGCAAGAATTATTGATATACTGATCAATATGCACTGCCCAGGTGGCTCAGTGGGTCAAGAGTCCACCTGCCATGCAGGAGATGCAGGAGACATGGGTTCGATCCCTGGGTCAGGAAGATCCCACGGAGGCGGGCATGGCAACTCCCTCCAGTATTCCTGTCTGGAGAATCCCATGAACAGAGGACTCCCGTGGGCTACAGTCCTTAGGCTCACAGAGAGTGGGACATGACTGAAGCGACTGAGTGCACACACACACCCCTATCAACACATATTGATTTTTTTTCCCTTAAAGCAAGGGTCACCTAGATTCCTTCTTTCCTAAGATGGCTTGATCAACTATACCTATAGATATGTTCCATTATTTTAGCATCTAAATTCATTGCTTTTCACAAAAAAACCTGTTATTAGTAACACTGTGGTTAATTTATGTATAATCTATGTAGAATAATATGTACTTTGGTTTTAGAAAAACTATTACAATATTACCCTTTGTCCAGATTATCAACCAAAAGTAAAGTGGCGACTTGCCCATTATGTAGAGTCTTTTCAGAACTTGTAAACCATCAAATGAGGCAATCATTTGAAACAACATTTAAATATTCATCCAGGCTTCAAAAACTTTCTCGTTTATGGCTGGAATTATACAGAAACCCTTTGAACCAAACCACTGAAAACATTCAATAGCCATTTCTGCTAAATAATTTAAAATTATCTTTCTTACCCTGGGTAGATTTACTTTTAGAGGATAAACTGGTAGAACCTATATTGAATTAAGACCTTTAGTATTATTTAGGGTTCATTTTCTGTATGAAGGCAACAGGGGGAAACATTTCATTAAGAAAGGTAATGATACAAGGCCAGTCAGACCCAATGCTTGTGAAGTTGGAGTTGGTTCACTTTAAACACAATTTATTTGGCTCACGGACACAGTCCTGCCCAGCTTTTCATCTGAAGGAAATGAGCTTATTTCACTACTCTCTCATCCTCTTAATCATCTCCTCATTAGCCTGTGAAGAAAGCTTTTCGGGGCCAGAGGTGAGCTTCATTTTACTCTTTGAGATGTCAGCACCATTTTCATTCCCTCTAGCCCTGAGTTTTCCCTTTTTTAATCTTTAAAAAAAAATCCTCATCATACTCATCTTTTCCTTCACACTGGCCTGCATCAAAGGTTTGGGCCTCAGACATTCAGGGATGCTCTTATTTCATGGACTGAAGGAAGACAAGGAGGAAAGTGTGCTTAGATGAGTGGCTATGGATTTACTGTTTTCAGGCTTTGCAGCGTACTTTGTGATCTGGTAAAACCATCCTCTGTAGACCTGGCTGACTACTCAAAAGTTTACAAGAAAAGTTGTTAATGATGCAGTCCATTTTATGTGTAGGGGAAGAGGCTTGCCAATACCGGGGTCCCTCGGAGAAAGCGATGAGAGAGAAATGCTGTTGAGCCCCTCTGGTGTGATGAGTGGGAAGCTCAGCACTTTATGTCTGCAGCGCACTGTAGAGTGAGCAGAGAGGGGGATGGACCTAGAGGCTGTCATACAGAGTGAAGTAAGTCAGAAGGAGAAAACTAAATCTCGTATATTGATGCACGTATGTGGAATCTAGAAAAACGGTACAGAGGATCGTAGGATCAAAGCAGAAATACAGACACAGACGTAGAGAATGACTGTATGGATACTAAGGGAAAGGGAGGAACTGGGAGATTGGGATTGACATATATACACTATTGGTACCATGTACAGAATAGATAACTAAAGAGAACCTACTGTATAGCACAGGGAACTCCACTCAATGCTCGGTGGTGACGTAAATGGGAAGGAAATCCAAAGAAGAGGGGATATATGTAACGTCAACAGCTGACTCACTTTGCTGTACAGCAGAAACTGATACAACACGGTACAGCAGTTAGGTCTGTGCTGTGTGCTCAGCCGCTCGGTTGCGTCCTACTCTTTGTGACCCCACGGACCAGCCCGCTAGGCTCCTGTCTATGGGATTTTCCAGGCAAGAATACTGGAGTGGGTTGCCGTTTCCTACTCCAGGGGATCTTCTTGACCCAAGGATCAAACTCGGGTCTCTTGTGTCTCCTGGCTTGGCAGGCAGGTTCTTTACCACTCACTAAGCCACCTGGAAGCCCATAAAGCAACTATACTTCAATAAAAATTAATATAAAAAATAAGGTAAACAAGAAATTTATGGTCAAGGGAAGGGCTGTGGAAAGCACAGACTGTCAACTGGTACAGTGAATGCAGCCTCTGGAGTGGGCCTTTACCTAATAACAGAGACAGAGCAGAAGACACTCCAGGAGGGAAGGGAAATAAATATCATCTGCACATCTAAGGCAGTAAGCTAGTTTCTGGAGAAATCTTTCATTGGTGTTCAGTGTGAGATGCTGATTTCAAAAAAAGCAAACCAGGCACTGAGCCCGTGCAGAGGGAAGCTCCCTTTGATGCAGTTTACCCAGATAGATGGGGCTTCCCATGTGGCATTAGTGGTAAAGAATCCGCCTGCCAGTGCAGGAGAAGCAAGAGACCTGGGTTCGATCCCTAGGTCGGCAAGTTTCCCTGGAGGAGGGCATGGCAACCCACTTCAGATTCTTGCCTGGAGAATTCCATGGACAGAGGAGCCTGGCAGGCTACAATCAATAGGGTCACACAGAGTAGGACACAACTGAAGCGACTTAGCATGCAGGCACCCAGAAAGACAGGAAGAGGAGCCTCCCTGGAGGAGGGCACAGGTAAACACCGGAAAGGAGTGGGAGCATCACCCAGCTTCAGCCACTGCAAGCTTAGATCACAAGACTCAGAGGCTGGCACTTCTGGGGAGGAGAGTAATTTCTAGCTTGTTTACTACAGCAGGCACAGCCGAGTGCCTGCCCTCCGGTCATGCCCCTCTTGTTCCGTGCTGGTACTCGGCGCTCCTATCACATGGATGACATGGATGAAACATGACTGACATGAAGTAATCATCGTGGTCCCATTCCACTTGCTTTAGGTGGTCATTTGACATTTCTGACCAATGACATGTCAGATGAATTCTTCTGAAGAATTTCATGGCAAGGTTTCCCATGCCAATAAAAAATGACAGGTAGGGGAAAATATCACATTTTCTTTCAGTGGATGTTGATGCATCTGGGAATGATGCTTGGGACAGGAGGATAACACCACCCACTGCAAGGATGACTGAAGGGAACAGATCCCAGGAAGATGTCTCAAAGGCTCTGAACTCATGTACCACAGAACCACTCCAGCCCAAGATTTCTTTTTATGGGTTATGAAAAGCAGAGACATTACTTTGCCAACAAAGGTCCATCTAGTCAAGGCTATGGTTTTTCCAGCGGTCATGTATGGATGTAAGAGTTGGACTGTGAAGAAAGCTGAGTGCTGAAGAATTGATGCTTTTGAACTGTGGTGTTGGAGAAGACTCTTGAGAGTCCCTTGAACTACAAGGAGATCCAACCAGTCCATTCTGAAGGAGATCAGCCCTGGGATTTCTTTGGAGGGAATGATGCTGAAGCTGAAACTCCAGTACTTTGGCTACCTCATGCAAAGAGTTGATTCATTGGAAAAGACTCTGATGCTGGAAGGAATTGGGGGCAGAAGAAGGGGACGACAGAGGATGAGATGGCTGGATGGCNGCTGTCTCTTATACACATCTAGATGTGTATAAGAGACAGGTGTTGGAGAAGACTCTTGAGAGTCCCTTGGACTGCAAGGAGATCCAACCAGTCCATTCTGAAGGAGATCAGCCCTGGGATTTCTTTGGAGGGAATGATGCTAAAGCTGAAACTCCAGTACTTTGGCCACCTCATGCGAAGAGTTGACTCATTGGAAAAGACTCTGATGCTGGGAGGGATTGGGGGCAGGAGGAGAAAGGGACGACAGAGGATGAGATGGCTGGATGGCATCACGGACTCAATGGACGTGAGTCTGAGTGAACTCTGGGAGTTGGTGATGGACAGGGAGGCCTGGAGTGCTGTGATTCATGGGGTCGCAAAGAGTTGGACATGACTGAGTGACTGAACTGAACTGAATACCCAATCTGACACATGGTAGATGCTCAGTAAACTGAATGAATGAATAGAATAATCATGGAATTTGCAGTCATAAGATCTGGATAATATTCTACACTTATTCATTAAATAGATATGTGACAAGTCACTTCAGGTCTTTGGGACTGGCTTGTTCATTACAAAATGACAAATTTAGATCAAATATAGATATGGTACTTGAACACTCTACAGCTTAGAATATGAATAGAGCTGGTTAAGGCAAAGCCTTTTGCTCACCATTATTGTGGTAGATTAGATGGCGTCTGTGCTGACATACAGTACGTCTAAGAGTTCAGGGGAAGGCTAGTTTGAGAAGGTTTCACTGCCCTCAAAGAAACTGAGACCTACATTTGCCGAAAGTGAGATCCTGTGATCAGCAGTGCAGTCAGTGGCACTTGCATAACCACTGCTTCAGGCAGGACTTGACCAGAATAGTAAGGAAAAAAGAAAGAAGTGACGTCAAAATTCTAGTAAGGAGAGAGGCTTGACAAGTCCAGGTTACTGAGAAAGAAGGAAACTGCTCAGCTCAAGAACTATTAACTCTTTCAAACTCTCCTGCAGCTGGGAGAAGTTTTGTAAGTAGATTTTGATGTTCTCAAAGCATTTTGGTGAGAGAATAAGAGTCCATCCTTCAGAAGACACAGTTATCTTCAGAACAGATATGTCCTGATGGTCTTGTGTAAATAAAACACAATGGAAGTGAGTCAATTCAGAAACAGACAACAGTTACAGCCCAAGAGAACTAAAAATGCACAGACTGACATAAAGTTGACTTCACTAGTATTTATCAGGGTATCTTATGTACATTTATACTTCATGTGGAATTAAGTGGACAATTTCTCTTAATTTTTAGGCAAATAGTTCCATTTTTATTAAATGAGTATTATCTATCACTAAAATGCTTTTATTATTGGATAAAATTATGCTATTACCAACACACTATTTAGTATTAAATATTCTTTCTTGAAAACAATGGTGAAAAAACTTTAATATGTGCACACATAGTGAATTGTTAAACAGAGCTTCTTTTGTTCAGGTTATCAAATTCTTCTGGGCAGATTATTCCAGTTTCTTAACAATATAGGAGAATCTAATTCTGTTTGAAATGTTTTAGTGGTTTTAAAAATATTGGGACCAGACACATAATTTAATGGTCTTCCTAATTTCCAACTATCTTGCCTTCAAAAATACTGGGAACTTGCACTGACTTTTGTGGAACGTGACCTGTGATAAATAAAGCACCATTTTCCTGAAATGATCTAAAATGTGGAGCATTTTCACAATGACTTTTTTCTCATTTCTTGGCTCAGAAAATATTATTCTTGCCTCCTGTGGTCATCCTGTTATTCACCAGCGAATGTTATTGACCCAGCATCTCCACTAAGGTGTAGGGGTGGGTAAGTGGATAGGACAGATCAGAGTTTGGCCTTTTCTACACAGATTCACAAGGCAGAGCTTCTTGTCCTTCCCTCAAGTGTGTGCTTCAACAATTGGGGGCCATCTCTGGAGGAGCTTGTGAAGTTAAAATGCATTAGAAAGCATGTCCAAAATCCAGAGGAGATGCATTGCCAGCTGCTGCTAGAAAGGGCTTTTGCTGGACTTCAGAGGTAAATGATACAGAATTATCTACGAGTTCTAAAATACACCGTGACTAAAACAATAGATACACGCTATTCTTCGTGTCTGTTGATTAAAGCAGGATGATTTTTTTCACTGTCTACTTAATTACACTGTTGGTTCCACAAAGAAATATATATTATTTTTGCTTTGATACAGTGTTGACTTAAGTGGAAAAATTGGCTGTTGAATGAAGATCTCACCTGAAACCAATCCTTTTTTTAAAGACAGGTCCCTGATTTAGTCATGCCAAGTACCCTGATGAATGTGGCTGGCAAGAAGCCCCATATTTCATCCTATTTGATTGATTCCCCTGGAATACTGACCTCTGGATAGACTCTGCGACCACAGTGACAGACCTAAGTACAAGCCTCCATCTCTCTCTCTTTTTTTTTTCAGATATTTCTTCTTTTTTTTTTTTTTTACTTTATTTTACTTTACAGTACTGTANGGCTGGCAAGAAGCCCCATATTTCATCCTATTTGATTGATTCCCCTGGAATACTGACCTCTGGATAGACTCTGCGACCACAGTGACAGACCTAAGTACAAGCCTCCATCTCTCTCTTTTTTTTTTTTCAGATATTTCTTTTTTTTTTTTTTTTTACTTTATTTTACTTTACAGTACTATATTGGATTTGGCATACATTGACATGAATCCGCCGTGGGTGTACATGAACTCCCAAACATGAACCCCCCTCCCACCTCCCACCCCACATCATCCCCCCGGATCATCCCCATGCACCAGCCCCAAGCATCCTGCATTGATCATAGACTGGCGATTCATTTCTTACATGATAGTGTACATATTTCAATGCTACAAGCCTCCATCTCCATCTTCTGTTTCTAAGTCCCACAGAAACAACTGCACCAGCTGTTCTCACATCTGTACCTGTGCTATGCTGGTTATGTATGAAGGTACCTGGGGAGTCTTGTACCAAAAATCCTTACTCAATAAGTGCAGGATAGGAATAATGAAAGGTATAGTTGTCATCCCAAACTTAAGACTGTCACCCTTAAACCGGCACTCTTCACAAAAAGGATGCACAAATAAAATACAAATTTGCTTTACTGAAATAAAAATCAAAGGTGACTACTCACAGGAAACCCACGTTTAGCAGCAGCAGACTTCAACAGCTAAGTAATACTGGGGTTAATTACCCCCTAAACTTCTTGGGCCCTGGGTATGTTTATCTGAAAGCCCATCCGTTACATATGAGTTTAAATGTGCAAGTAACTCTCAAGAGCTATCACCTCAAAACTATCTTCTGCTCTTTACACTGGCAGGTAACACTAACTCTACTGTTATTGTTAAGTCATTAAGTTGTGTCTGACTCTTTGTGACCCCACAAACTGCAGCAGGCCAGGCTTCCCTGTCCTTCACTATCTCCCAGAGTTTCCATCTCTACCTCTGCTGCCCTCTTCTTTTGCCCCAGTCTTCCCCAGAATCAGGGCTGTTTCCAATGACTAGCTATACTAGTTATCCACAATAAATGACATTGTCATGACTCCAATGACAATAATGTTTGAGGAGCTTCTAGTCCGTCAATTTACCTATCTGTATTTCCAGCTTTGACATAGACTGAAATGTTTGAATCCTCCGAAAATGTATATGTTGAAATCTAGTCTCTAACCTTATAGTATTTGAAGGTGGGGTCTCTGGGAAGTCATTAGGTCTTGAAGGGAGAACTCTGGTGAATGAACCTGCAGCTGCTAAGTCACTTCAGTCGTATCCGACTCTGTGCGATCCCATAGACAGCAGCCCACCAGGCTCCCCCATCCCTGGGATTCTCCAGGCAAGNCTAACCTTATAGTATTTGAAGGTGGGGTCTCTGGGAAGTCATTAGGTCTTGAAGGGAGAACTCTGGTGAATGAACCTGCAGCTGCTAAGTCACTTCAGTCGTATCCGACTCTGTGCGATCCCATAGACAGCAGCCCACCAGGCTCCCCCATCCCTGGGATTCTCCAGGCAAGAGTACTGGAGTGGGGTGCCATTGCCTTCTCCAGGTGAATGAGACTAGTGCCCTTATAAAAGAGACTCCTAAGAACTCCCTTGTGAAGTTCCATAATGTGAAGTTACAATGGAAAGAAGGACATTTGTGAACCAGGAAGTGGTCCTCACCAGACATCACATCTGCTGGTGCCTTCATCTTGGACCACTAGCCTCCAGAACTGTAAGAAATACAGGTTTTTGTTATTATTTATAAGCAACCCATTCTATGGTACTTTATTATAGCAGCCTGAACTGACTACCCCCTAATATATAAAAGAAGTCTATTAAAATTTTGACAGCCAATGAGTTAATAGCCTAGAGTAAGGGCTGACAAATATTTTACGTAAAGGGTCGGATGGTAAATATATTAGGCTTTGCAGATCACAACTAGTTATTATGTGGAGGACCAAAGCAGCTGTAATAGGCTAATAGGATGAATTAGTGCACGGCACTGGCTGATTTCCAATAAAATTTTTTGTATGCATATAACATGTGAACTTATGAAATCTTTCATGTGCCATGGAACATTATTCTTGCTTTTCTAAAAGCCATTTAAAAATATAAACACAATTCTTAGTTCAATAGATATAGTAAAATAGGCAGGAGCCAAAATTGGCCCTTGAGTCACTGTCTGCAGACCCCTTGGCTAGAGCACTGAATGGATGAAGCCCTGGCCAGGGTCCTCAGCTGTGTGAACTTGTTTCTTCTGTTGCTTGTTCTTTGGTCATAAATTGCACTTCTGCCTCCAGCCCACCACCATGCAAATACCCTGGGAAGCAGGAACAAAGATGAACGAGATTCACTGCAAAATCACTGTTCCCGCAGACATCCTACGTGTTCACACTGTGTGCCCTGTTGGGGACATACTACAAACATCAACTAAGGCTCAGAACTACCATGGGACATGAGAGGCCCTTCCCCACTGTGTATGCATCAGCTTCCTCATGGGTACATCTAAACGTGGCAGAATGTACCCTCAAGAGGTCCTGCATAGGCTCGCCAGGAAAGTGGAAGTTAAATCTTTAAAGCCTGTTTTTAGTCACACTGCAGATCTTGCTTGTGAATATCATTCTATCACTGATTCATACAGTGGAATTGTTTTCATCATCAATTTTGAGCTTATTAACAGAGTCAGTTCAATTCTGGTCTTCTGCTTTCTTCCACCTAAGTTGCATGAAAGAGATAAGAGAAGTTGATGGTTAATAGAAAGCTGTGGATGTTAAGAGGTTTAATCTATTAATATAGGGCAGCATTTCCCAAAGCGTGTTAGGCTAATGCTGACTCTGTCAGATGTTCTGCCAAAAAAAGCATTTCAAGGTCAAATAAGTTTAGGAAATGTGGCATAAAATACCTCTTATTTCTTGATGATTCTTAAAGTGCATTATTAGTGTATTAAAGGCTCCGAGGACTTCTGCAATAAAACTGCTTAATTGGGTTAAATTGTTCTTTACACTTACATGATCAGGAAGCGTTTCTTTTTCTTTACCTGACTATTAATAACATCCCAAGAAACTAATGATCCATAGACTACATTTCTGGGAAACATTGATACAAAAAAAAGGTGGAAGAATGGAAAGCTTCTAAGCAAGGGAGTATGTTATGCTATAGAGCAATCACTTTCATAAGGATCAGGCCTTTCTGTCTGGGTTTTTGTCATTTTAGACTACCCCATATGCTATACATGTATTCAAGTCAGAAAAGCAAGAGTCATATTTGTTGTGGTGGTAACCTCTTAGAAAATTATAAAGTGTGTGCACATTTCATAAATAATCTCAATATTACAAAGGATAATATGAAAAGCATATTATTTCCTTTTCTCTCACCGCATTTCCAACAGCCTGGCATATTTTTCAGAGGTACCAAGCAGTATTATCAGTTTCCATGTTACTTTTCAGTTCTTCTGGGAAAACTCTAAATTCTATGCATCAGGGACAATAGTTTTGAGTTATAAAAACTCAGCAGTATCTACTGAAGGAATTTCTTCTCACACTTCTTTCCTCCCCCACCTCTCATCGCCAGTCTTTCACCAAGGTCTATCAATTCAACTTGTGAAATGCACTTCAAGTATGCACACTTCTCTCCATTTCCCCTAGTGTGCACACTTCTCTCCATTTCCCCATCAGCACAGTCGCTGGCTGTGTCCTAACTGTATTCTACTTTTCATTCTTGATCCTGCTAGTCCATTCTCCTTATTTCAGCTACAAAGATATCCTTAAAATGTAAATTACCCTCTGGCTTCAAAGGCTTCAAGGGCTTCTCATTAAAATAAAATTCACAATCTTTATCAAGATCTGTGATGATGTGCATGATCAGGCTCCTGCCTACCCACCCCCCGCAACACACACACACACTCACACACTCATGCCCAGCCTCTCAGAAACTCCCTTTTCCAGCACACGTGCCTTCTTTTTATCCCTTGAACACTTCCAAGCTTTTCTTCTCTTTACAGGTTTCCTACTTGCTATTTCCTCTACCTAAATTGCTTTTCCCTCCTTTTTTCTTTTTTGCCAAGTGAATCCCTGTGCCTCCTTCAAATATCAATTTGAATCTTTCCTTTTCAGAGACCTTCACAGAGCACCAAATCTGAATCAGCCTGTTTTTTTCACAGCCCCTTGCTCTTCTCCATACTACTTCTAACAATGTGTTATTATGTATTTATTTTTTAATGTCTGTAAGATCCAAAAGATTTTACACATCTGCTTTATTCCACACTAAATGCAGGAAAATTATCATTCGTGTCTGGTCACAGAATGGGCTTAATAATTACATATCACATGATTAAAACTAGCCAGTGGAAAGTTCTTTTTATCTCCTGCCTTTTTTTATGTGAAACTTTACACCCTTTCAGATTTCCATTTTTTGCACACTTATCGTCCAAAAGCCTCATTCATTCATCTCTATTAGAAGGGGAACTTTAAGGACCAAGTCATGTAACTCTTAAACTTCACCAACCAGTTTGGTTTACTTTACTCTCTTCTTAGGAACTTATTGTATTTATTTTCTGTACCGTTCATTTGGTGCCTAATCTCATATTGACTTGTAACAACTTATCAGGTGTGTTAATAAACAACTTATATTTACATATACGGTCTCGCCAAAGATATCATAAATCTATGGAGTACAGGACTTGTTACTTAATACTCTAAAGTTCACAGCATGCCTCTGCACAGAGTAGCTGAATGAAAGAAAGAGTCCCCATCCACCTTCTTTTAATGCCTCAACTTTAAGACTTTAATATGGAAGTCTGACCCATTTCCTTTCGGTTTATTTTCTTTCTCAACCCTGCGTGTTGCCATTTCCTTTCTTTCAGAAAGAACCCATTTCCTTTCAGTCTATTTCTTCCTCAACCAGTGTGTTGCCATCATGCTGGGAATGAAAGCTGTGGTAAGAATAAGTTCTGAGGTCAGAGGGAAGTGACTAAGGGAGGAATATGGGGACAGAGGACTTGTCCAGGGTTTCTTAGTTCCTCCCGCAGTGGTACAGGAATGAAGATAACCTGTTAAGTGACTAGGTGTACTTTACATTGCCAGGTATCTCCCAGAACATTTAAAAAGAGTGCTTTGCTCAAGGTTTTAAAAATATGAATATCTAAATGTTAAATGAGGCAGAAAGGATTACCTTCTCAAAAATTTTCCTTCTCAAAAAATTTCAATCAATGACTCAGTTTTTCATTGTTCAATTTTGGATGAACTTTCCCCAAATATCAATTTAATTCTAGAAGTATGTTTGGGATCCAGAAAGGTATTCTGTACTTTTAGTTGCCAATTCCAATCTTGCTCAAATAATGATTTTTAAGGAATACTTAAATACTAAAAATCATAGCTACTTTTTATTTTCTTCTTCCACCAAAATATAATGGTTATAAAAGTTCTGCAACCCTTTTGATGTACTTAACCAGATTTCCTCAAGCTACTTCTGAAACATGGAGTAGAAAAGTAAGTCTGTAATACCGTCTTTGTTAGTATACAACTGTTCAAGGTAAGTAGACAGTTTAGCAATTATTAGCTCTTTTTACCTGTATGTTTTTACAGCAACCTGTTAAGATGATTACAGTAGCAGATGTTGTCTGTTATGTTTATTTTATCAATGAGAAGACTGGGTGTAGAAGGACTTAGTGACAGAAGCCTGCGGCAGCTAACTTTCAGATTGTATCAGAGAATTTACCCACCACGTAGGATTGCTGAGACAGTGCTGTTATTCAGGAAGTAACAGAACAGGCTTATGAACCTGGGCTCAGCACTGGCTACAGAATTTGCAGGGTCTAGTATAAGATGGGAGAAGGCAATGGCACCCACTCCAGTACTCTTGTCTGGAAAATCCCATGGACAGAGGAGTCTGGAAGGCTGCATGCAGTCCATGGGGTCTCTGAGGATTGGACACAACTGAGCGACTTCACTTTCACTTTCGTGCATTGGAGAAGGAAATGGCAACCCACTCCAGTGTTCTTGCCTGGAGAATCCCAGGGACGGGGGAGCCTGGTGGGCTGCTGTCTATGGGGTCGCACAGAGTCGGACACAACTGAAGTGACTTAGCAGCAGCAGCAGCAGTATAAGATGAAAATTTGAAGCTCCTGTTTAAAAATTACTAAGCTGACAGTGACAGCAGAACATTAAACCAAGTATGGGGCCCTTCTAGGTACTGGACCCTGTGAGCTGGCCAAGCCTGAGGTCTCTGGACCTCTATCATCTGGGTGACTGGGTATCCAAGAGGCTGTGAGCTCCTGAAATTGTAGAAAAAATTCTATGCTAATTCGCATAAGTTTATTTTTCATATTTTGTAGCTTTTATCAGATCTTTAAGTGCTCTGTTAAGAAAATAAAATAAAGCATTAAGAATTCCTCTTCAAGAGTAATGAATGTCCTCAAAGAGACCAAACACAGTGTCACAAGAAACTGGCGGAGGCGGCATGCCGGTGTCAGTGTACACCAAGGTTCCTTCCGAGGCTGTGCCTGTTCATGCACACGTTTTCATAGGCACACAAGTACTAACACAAAGAGTTCTTAGGGCTGCCCAGATGGTGCCAGAAAGAAGTAACATCTGACTGCAGATGTTTTCAGACGATAGTAAAGCAAATGATGAGACATTCAGGGTGATGTTGAGACGTTCAAGATGACTTTCTTCACAAACCCCAAAGTGATACCCATGATCCTGATAGGAGGCATTTTATTTATTTTCACCACCTTAACAGAAGTTTCTCCCTCTTCTGCAATTAGACATCACACTCCCTCTTTTAAGGAGAAATGTCTCATTGTAAGATTTACTAACTCATGCTGATTTATATCAATTTTATAGATAACTATAACTCAGAAATAGGAGTAAGGTAGGACTTTGTTACCAGAACAGGTGTAGAAGATGCCCTCAGAAAGGGGAAAAGAGTACTCTAAAGACCTGTACCCTGAGAAATATCGCAGAAGAAATGCTGTGAGTGTTGAGTCTGGCTGGTAAAAACCGATCCCATCTCCTAGAAGAGTCACACACAATAGCCCTTAAAATGGATTTTGCTTTAAGACCTGCTCCTTCCGTTTGAGTGACTGACTTAAAACTGTATTTAGTCTTTTTGCCCTTTTCCTTTAAATAGGCATCTCAGCCAAATCTCCAACTCATATGAATAGGGATACTGAGATATGGGTAAATGAAACCTCAGGGTAATTCTCAAATTTTCATTTGCACAGCATGTCAAACACGTCTTGATGCAGCCTCTAACAAGCAGGAAAACACGATTCACTTGAGATTTTGGTCACTCTGCTGTCCCCACTCTCGTCCCTGTTCATGTCACAATGTGGCAATACACAATTCAGCCAGCCGCCAAAGCTCTGGCAGGTCCAGAAAGAATCTTTTTCACTCACACCTAGTAGCCCATCCATGGAAGAATGAAGTGTTCATAATTCTACCCATCCCGAGAGGTGAAAGAGTAAGAGGCTGGCAGGTGGGGTGTTTTTCTAGGGTTTCTCGGAGGAAGATGGTCATTTCGTCTTTTAATTGCATGGAATGCCCCGCGGGTTATCGTGCTCGCCAAGGGTGAGTGAGCAGCTTCGCTCAAGCCCATCCGCACCTGTGGGAGTCTTCTGGCACCCGCTCGAGCACCTGCTCTCTCCAAGACGCCCAGGCCCCGCAGGAAGAGGCGGAACACACCTGATGGTGTGAGACGCCGCCAGGCCCATCGCGCTCTAGGGCTGGGTAGGCAGCGAGGCCCGAGTAGGAGGATTCACGCGGCCACAGCCCGGGGCAGGGCTCGGAGTCGCGCGCCCCGACTTGTCTAGCGCGCAGAGGGCAGCCGCCACGCCCCACGTGGCCTGCTCTCTCCAGGAGCAGCCCGGGGGGCAGAGGAGGCCTCCGCGAGACCTGGCCGGCGCCTCTGCCGCACGGGCCCGCGGCCACGGCGCGGCTGCAGCGTTAACCGAGCCGCGCCCTTCCCGTCGCGCGCCCTTCCCGCCCCCGCGCGCCCCGCCTCGGCCAGGGATGCCGGCGCCCAGCGCGCCACCCCGCCGGCGACTGACTGCGGACTGCGAGGGCAGCTCCAGGGCAGAGGCGCGGGAACGCCGCTGCTCCCGCCCGGCCCTGCGCCCACCCTTGCTCGGGGCCTCGAGGCCGCCCCGCCCTCGCTCTCGACCCCGCCGCGCCCTGCCGGCGGGCCACCCCGCAGGCTCTCGCCGCACAGGCGTGGGCGCTCGCGCGGCCGGCCTGCGACCCCGAGTACCTTCTCCGGGCTGCGGGGGTGCTCAACTAGTGGGCCTCGAAATCCCAGTCCTTCCCGGGGCTCCGGGACGTGCTCCAGTCTCAAGGAAGCTGCTCTCGTCTTTTGGCTCCCAAACGTGACACTCTATATATCCGGCTCGGAGACTGGGTGTGGGGCGGGAGGAAACCACCCTCCCTCCGACCTTCCCCGCGGCCACCGCGGCCTGGGCGTCGGGCGCGGAGCGGGCTGCTGCTTCTACCCGGGGCGGGAGGAGGGCGAGGGGCTGGCCAGGGCCCTACAGGCCGCCGGGCGACCTCATGGTGGGCAGGACGGCAGTGCGCGCGGGCCCGCCCCGCAGCTTCCATTCATTCAGCGCCGAGCAGATCCGCTCGCTGTTACTCCCGGGTAGGATTTTTTTCCCCCTCATTTTTTCCTTTTTTTAAAATCGGTGGGTGAGGGGGGAGAGGGAGCAGGAAAGGCGCCCCACTCTGGTCTGGAAAAGAAGGGGAGCTCCCACATAAGAGAAAGGGGGTAGGGGGGAGGTGGAAGAAAGGGGAGGAGGAGAGACAGAGCAGGAAGGGAGAGACGGACACAGAAGAAGGAGACAGACGGGCAGAGGTTCTACTGTGAACGCTTGGAGGACGCACCTTTCCCCCAGCCACCCTAGCAGAAGAGGCAGCCAAAAATCCGAGTGTACTCAGCTCGTCCGTACTGCACGCCCAGTGGGAGGGATGCTCTCTTATCGGCTCCAAACTCTGCGGAGGCTCCTGGCAATGACCGACCAGCGCAGTGTCCTTTTAAAAATCCAGCAGGGGCTGGATTCACGGAGCCCCTCGTGCTGGGCGGAGGCAAGAGGTTTACTCTTGCTGGGGGTGCGGAGGGCAGAAAGCAGACTATCTGCGTCAGGTGGGAGTAGGTAGGCGGATAGGAGACTAGAGAGGATCAGAGATGGGGCTGCAAAAACGCAGCCGGTCAGCTTTGCTCTGCAGCACTTCTTAAGATTAAGAAAAGAGAATTGAGAGAGGTTTTGTTCATAAGCCTAGTAGCTTGGGGGAGGGGGCGGCGGGAGATTTGGTTTGGTCTCTGATACGTTTTGAAATGAAAAACAAGCCTTCAATCAGGGAAGACTTTTAAGGGGACAGACAGGCACATGAGTGGGCTGTCACAGTTCTGAGCCAGGACATGCTCAAAAAAAGCAGTCAACGCCCAAGCTCATTTCTTGGACAATGTGGAAGATAATAAGCCAAATAAAGGAATATTGTTCTATAAGTTGTCTTCATTTTCCTCGTTACAACAATCAGCATGCAAATAAATTTAAGTCATGTAAGTTGAAGTTAACATGAACCACTTTTTGCGTTCTTAAAAAAGATCACACTCATTTTGAATTCTCTTCTATTGGACTCTCTACAATTAAATGTATTAAGCAAAACGTAGTCTAAAGACCCTGTGACTAATTTTCTCTGGTGATTGCCTGAAAGCAAGGAGACAGAAAAAGTTAGGACCAGATAAATATACTTTGTTACTCCCCACACACACACTGGAAAAATAACTCTAAATGTGTTGCCAAAACAGCTGGTGTGACAGCACTTGAAATGATACTGTCAAATGGTGATGAGAGGTGTTGAAATCATTCATCACATAGCAGATAAAGGTAAACTGTTACAACTCTGAAAAACAATTCGCAAGAATTTTCCAAGGCGAGTCCTTCAAACTTTTTTATTTTTCTGAATCTTTTGAAATAGGATTCTCATTCTTTAGAACATAACCAAAGAAAATAATCACAAAAAGGAAAATGCCATATGGACAAAGTTACGTGTTTATTATACCATTATTTATTTTTTTTTAATTTTTT
>SJYX01018045.1:51088-67126 GCA_006410675.1 Oreotragus oreotragus | reverse complement strand
TGTTTCCACTGTTTCCCCATCTATTTCCCATGAAGTGATGGGACCAGATGCCATGATCTTCGTTTTCTGAATGTTGAAATTTAAACCAACTTTTTCACTCTTCACTTTCACTTTCATCAAAAGGCTTTTTAGTTCCTCTTCACTTTCTCATAAGGGTGGTGTTATCTGCATATCTGAGGTTATTGATGTTTCTCCCAGCAATTTTGATTCCAGCTTGTGCTTCTTCCAGCCCAGTGTTTCTCATGATGTACTCTGCCTATAAGTTAAATAAGCAGGGAGACAATATACAGCCTTGACGTACTCCTTTTCCTATTTGGAACCAGTCTGTTGTTCCATGTCCGGTTCTAACTGTTGCTTCCTGACTTACATACAGATTTCTCAAGAAGCAGGTCAGGTGGTCTGGTATTCCCATCTCTTTCAGAATTTTCCACAGTTTATTGTGATCCACACAGTCAAAGGCTTTGGCATAGTCCATAAAGCAGAAATAGATGTTTTTCCTGAACTCTCTTGCTTTTTCTATGATCCAACGGATGTTGGCAATTTGATCTCTGGTTCCTCTGCCTTTTCTAAAACCAGCTTGAACATCTGGAAGTTCACGGTTCATGTATTGATGAAGCCTGGCTTGGAGAATTTTGAGCATTACTTTACTAGCGTGTGAGACGAGTGCAATTGTGCGGTAGTTTGAGCATTCTTTCCAAAGCTGAAAAGTAAAAAGGAAAAAGAAGAGAAAAGCAGGAAGACTATCCAAAGACTATGGGACAACTACAAAATACATGTGCATGATGAGAATACCAGAAGGAAATGAAAGAGAGAAACAGAGCAATATTTGAAGCAATAATTATTGAGAATTAATCCAAATCAATTTTAGACACCACACCACACATCCAGAAATCTCAGAAAAACTAGGCAGGATAAATGCAAAAACAAACAAAAATAAAAAAACAAAACCCCCCAAAACCCACCAATCTACACATGTATACCTAAGGTTTTCATATTCAAATGTTAGAAAACCAAAGGTAAAGAAAAAAAATCTTGAAGAAAGTCAGAGGAATAAAACACCTTATCTATAGAGAAACAAAAACAAGAATTCTTAAGTTCACCCAATTTCTCCTCAGAAAATACTCAAAGAATAGCATGAAATGAAATGTTTACTGTTGAGAGAAAAAAATCATCAACCTAGAATTCTGTGCCACATAAAATTATATTTCAAAAATGAAAGAGAAAAAAAGACTTTCTCAGATTAATAAAATTTGAAGAAATTTGTTGCCATTAGAACTACCTAGCAAAAAATATTAAAAGAAGTTCTTCAGAGAGAAAGAAAATGAAACTGGTCAGAAGTTTGGATCTTTGTAGAGAAAAAAAGAGTATCAATGAATAAAAAATTAGAAGTAAAATATATAGAAGAGCGGTATAAAATGCTTAATTAAAACCAGAAAAAGTGCAAAACACGAAAATGAGAACAAAGAATAAGGGCAAAAAAATATATAAATAAAAACCAATCAAAAATATGGGAGATATTTATACAGCCATATCAGTAGTCCTCTTAAATGTCAATGGTATAAATATGTAATGAAAAGATGATAAGAAAGGATCAAAAAAAAATCAAGACCCAACTGTGTTGTGTACAGGATTTAGATAATTTAAATATAGAGAGGTCTGACAGAACCTGGTCCACTGGAGAAGGGAATGGCAAGCCACTTCAGTATTCTTGCCTTGAGAACCCCATGAACAGTATGAAAAGGCAAAATGATAGGATATCAAAAGAGAATCTCCCCAGGTCGTTAGGTGCCCAATATGCTACTGGAGATCAGTGGAGAAATAACTCCAGAAAGAATGAAGGGATGGAGCCAAAGCAAAAACAATACCCAGCTGTGCATGTGACTGGTGATAGAAGCAAGATCCGATGCTGTAAAGAACAATATTGCATNGGAAAAAAAAAAAAAAAAAAACAACCCTGATGATGGGAAGGATTGAAAGCAAAAGGAGAAAGAAGGCACCAGAGGATAAGCTGGTTAGATAGCATCACCAAACTCAATGGACATGAATCTGAACAAACTCTAGGAGATAATGAAGGACAGAGGAGCCTGGCGTGCTACAGTCCAGGGGTCGCAAAGAGTCGGTCACAACTTAGCGACTGAACAACAACAAAAAACGTATTTGTATAGACGTCGGAGACCAAATGAGATAACCTACTCAGTGCCTATTACGTGCTCAACTCTTTACACATATCCTCTTTAGCCCATGACAATCCTATGAGGTAGTGGTTTCCTCACTTCACAGGAGAGACAGAGGCTCAGAGAGGTTTCATAACTTGCCCTCGGTCTCATGGTTGTCAAGTGGCAGGGCTGGGATTCAGATCTTAGTCTGACTTCATGGAACCCCACTAGGCTCCTCTGTCCACAGAATCTCCCAGGCAAGAATACTGGAGTGGGTTGCCATTACCTACTCCAGGGGAGTCTTCCCGACCCAGGGATGGAACTCCAGTCTCCTGCAATGGCAGGCAGATTCTTTACCACGGCACCACCTGAGAAACCCCAGGGAACCCCAGGTCTTTTCAGATACCATACTGCATCTGAGTAGATTCAGAAACCTCAAAATCCTGCTTTTATTCAGTAGTTTAACGACAAGAGAAACAGGGATAGGAAGAATTTTCTTTGCATCATCATTCTCTATTAGATTTATACAGCTATAAAGATGTCAAACTAGCAGAGACCTTGGTCATCAGAGGACCATAGAGGTTTACAGCTGTCCTCGAGGGGCTTCCGAGGTCCCTGCATTGTCTAGCTCTTCCCGCCTTCCACTAGTGTCACCAAAAGCTTTCTGTGTCATAATTTAGGGCCAGTTTTCCTTCTGTTTTTAATTTTTTGAAATTTTGAATATAATGAGTGCCTGTGATTCAACTTTAACAAATCTTAACAGTTTCCTGTATTTGCCTTGGGTTTTTCTTCTCTTTTTTATGGAAAATAAATATTACAGATGCAGTTTACCTCTTCCTCCCTTTCCAAGAGTATCCACTCTCCTGAGTCTGAAGTTCATCATTGTATGCATACTTGATACCATAGGAATCCATAACAGGTGTTAGCATTTTGTATGTTTCCAAATGTTATAGAAATGGTAACATATTAGGCATATCATTCCATAGGTTTTACCATCTACATGTATTTGTATTATTTGTATTTTCTGGTAGAAGACAGCATGGAAAAGTGAGGCAAATATGGACTCTGGGAGAGCCAGGGAGGCACTGTGGCTTTTTCACGCAGGCTCTCAGGCAAGTTACTGAACTTTCCTGAGCTCCAGGTTCCTGATTTGTGAAACGGCGATAAAGAGCTACCTTCCAAGGCTACAGGGAGGTATAAGATAATAACTGTCTTTAAGCCTGGCACCAAGCAAATGTTCAATAAATGTTAACCATTATCTGCCACAATAAAATAGTATACCCTCAATAAACAGGAGCTGTTTTTATTGTAAACTGTAAAAGTTCTTTATATCTTCGGGAATCCAAAACCTTGAATGGCCCCGAGGCCCCCAGTGTCTGACTGTGCTTGGTAACAGGAGGTGCGAGAATTTCCAGGTTAAGTCTCCATGAGTTTTTATGTAGCCTCCATCCGGCTGGGCTTGGCTTGTTTACTTTAATGGCAGAATTAAACTCCTCATTTTTTGCTCTCTACTGAACGCCATTCTATATGATTGACATCAGGAGTACAACTTGCAGAAGTCTTTTAAAGCCTACTCCTGTCCGCTAGCCCCAGACCTTTTATGTCTCCCATGGATAAATTCATCCCACTACAATTCTGTGTTATTCATAAATTTAATGAGCATTCATCTCTGTTTTCAATAAAGATGCTAAACATGGACTCAGGACTGACATCAGCAGAAACACTGCTATTTATATCATCTCAGCTTCACTTGTCACAAGATTGATATTATGCCTTCAAAAGCTCTGATTATGTTACTGCTCCATTTAAAAAAATTTAAAATATGTTTATTCATTGTCTTATTTTTAATACCTCAATCCAACTTGTCGTACCTACCTCTGCTGGTCAAAACTTCACCCATTCTTTGAGATTCCTCCCAACTACCAACTCCTTCATAAAAGCCATCCTGACTGCCCCCTGCCCCAAAGGGGTAATCTCTCTCTCCCCCCGCCCCCTTGCTCTTCTGAATCCAGAGCCTGCAACCTGTTGCACAAAGATCCGCATGTAGTTAGCCCTATGCTACCCTAATTAAACTGCAAGCTTCCCAGAGAAAGACTCCGACCCACTTCTCTCACAGGAGTCAGAGAGCTGATTAAGAAGGTACTGACTGGAACTCAGTAACTATTAGAACTTGGCACACTGTGATGATGGGACACCAGCCCATATGCCAACCATTACCACCACTGAGTGCCAACCAACCTGCTGATTCTGATGTCAACATGGACTCAATCTCCGCCTAAACGTTATTAGTAATAGCTAAAAATCAAGAGTCTCTGCCATGCCTGGTCCTGACATGCATTAATTCTATCCTCATATTAATCCTGCAAGAGAAGTGGAGCCGTACCCATTTTTCAGACTGCAGCAGAACCATCATTGAAATCCAGGTCTGTCTAACTCTGAAGTCCATGTTCTTCCCACTTTGAATGTCCAATATAATAAACACCAGGATGAATCTTATGGCTCTGCAATGCAGCTACCCTGCCACACGCAAATGGGCTTGAGGCAAGGAACACAGCAAATAAGTCAGTCAGGATGCCCTCAGACACAGCTGAACAGTAACTCATAAAAAACATTTAATCTTTCCCAAGATTCCTAAGCCTCTGGTCCTTCCATCCCCTGTAGAAAATCCCAATCCATTCAGTATATTAATTATGATAAAAATTTATTAAATACTCATAAATGCTAGACACTATGGGGAACACTAGAAAAACACTGCTATGTATCTTCACTCTTATTCAAAGAAAATTAAGTGTCTAAATGATGACTCCCAGTAGCAGTAAACACTACTTTATTACTTGCGTTTCCCCCACCCTTCTCTTAAAATTGTATATTATTTATTCTCTTGGATTTCAGACAATAGGCCAAAAACTAATACGTGTTCTAGTAAAATATGATCTTATTGGAAAGCATACCATCAACTCACCATCAGCCTTATCTCTATCATAAGGGTCCTTGTGAAATATTTACCTATCGTGCTTTCATGTTTCTTTGCGCCTTCTTAGACTGAAACAGGGAATAAAAAGGGCTTACACCTTTTATACAAATACAGTGAGGATGAAAGATGCACTTTTATTTTAATGCTAGAATTGCACAGAGAGAGAGAGAGAAAGAAATGACTATATTCAACCTCATCTATTTTTCCACAGAAGATCTGGATACTCTTTCCTTATAAATGTCCTCAAATTTCAAAGACTCATTTTTTTTTCTCAGAACCTCTGTTCAAGGTGACAGAGCACAGTAATTAATATATGTGACAAGACCAGAAAAGATCTTGTGCATCTTGAAGCTCAGACTAGAATTTACACCTGACAGTAATTCTGCCCAGTTGCCCCCCACTCCAAGGTCAAGGTGACATTAAATTTTTAATAAAATGACACTTCTATCTAGTGGTTTCCTAGGGACTGAGGTAACTGAAATTAACATAGGAAAATATCAGACAAGTGAATGATTCACCTATTTGGTGGGTATCAATTAAATGAGAATGTTCAGTGATGAAGACGTTAAATGAATAACAGAATAAAACATTTGATGGGATAAATATATTCAAATTAAATCTGAGAACTGAAATAAAAGTATGATTTCCTCTATCAGGGAAGAAGCCCACATAAGCCCAAACCCTCTTCCTTTCCTCATGCATGAATTCCTTTAACAAGCCACAAAATCATTTATTTCACCATTAGAGATCAGGCTTAAACAGAAATAACCCCTTGGAAGAAGTAGCACATTGATTTTCATGAAATAACATTGATTTATTTCCACCTCCACCCCCCCTCATCCCACAACACACTGATTTATGCTAAGGTTTAAGTATCTGAAGAGTAGAAGAGGCTTACTATAGACTGTCTGCACAAATCTCTAACTAGCCATGAGATGTCAAAAAAAAGAGGGAACATTACAATAATCTGAAGCAAAACACTTAAAATCCCACCTATGTCCCTTGAAAGCCAGCTTGCAAAATCTACTCCCAATTTTTCTAACTATGCATTGGGTCAGCTTTGAGATACTCTACCGTAATTGTTAATTAAAATACAAAGGCCCATCATCACAGACAGGTAAGTGATGACAAATAAACATGCATTTACAGAAGACAGGAGAAACCTACCCCCCTCGGATTTCTTTGCATTAAATACTGGCTCACCCTAGGCTCTGACTCAAGTTATGGCCACACAGCAACTCCAGATCTTTTGTTGTTTAATTCTTTGGAGAAGTAACAAAGTATGTCCATTTTCCAATCATCTTTCAACATTAATACCATCAGATGCTAATTACAGTGTTTGTGCTAGCCCAAGCAGCAGTTAAAGCGTCTGAGCTAGTGAAGAGAACCTAGTCTATCATACTGCTCAGACATTAGGCCACAAAGGAAAATTTAGCCGACTCTGCTGAAGCATAAATCTAGTTAACACATCCCTTGCAGTAGATGAGCTCTGATTAGTACTTTCTCTGTTAAATCATTTAAGACCTGAGAGTTGCATTTTGCCTTAAATAGCACTAGGGCTTCATAAACAAAAGACATGGGTCCTCTCATCAGGGGTTTGAAAAGTCACTGAATGCCAGAAACAAGAAAATTGACACAACTCTGTTTACCCTGGGAGACACACTACATTGGAGTTACCGGCCTCATTAGTACTTTACTCAGCACTATCCCAAGAAACAGCCACTCAAAGATAATTTAAGTGCAACTGACTCTCATTGTTACAGATAATGAGGAAAAGTCTCTACTCTGGGCAGAGGAGGGGGAGGGGCAAAGGCAATAAAATGTGAAGGACAAAGAAAAGGACTAATCCACTTTAACATTTCAACACTGGATTAATATAAAATGTTGTTAGGAAAGTAAACATGGGACACTCCTCCAAATGTAAATGTTTAGACTGTCTGGGTTGGGATTATCTATTATTGGAAGTTATCTATCAGTTTAATACAGTACCCTTAAGGGGAAAATTCTGAGTGCAAATATGACAAGTAACTAAGCCCTTTGAAGAGGATGCCACTTGATTTTGTGGAGGCTGAGCAGCTAAATCTTCAATGCTGTGACACAGTATAATCACTTTGGGTTAATTCACCCTAAAAATCACTGTGAAGGTGAAGTCGCTCAGTCATGTCCGACTCTTTGCGACCCCATGGACTGTAACCTACTAGGCTTCTCTGTCCACAGGATTCTCCAGGCAAGAATACTGGAGTGGATTGCTATTTCCTTCTCCAGGGGATCTTCCCGACCCAGGGCTCGAACCCGGGTCTCCCGCATTGGAGGCAGACGCTTTAACCTCTGAGCCACCAGGGAAGCCTTCCATTAAAGCAACACAAAAACAGTGACCCCAAAACACTATCCTTGGCTGCATGGTACATGGAAAAGGGCAAAATGCCACCTCTGAATCAGACAGATGTGGAAAGGAATCTCTTTCCTCCATTCTGTAATCTGCCTAAAGTGTTGCTTAAATAAATGAAGGGCACATGGACTTCCCAAGAAGCACTCACTGATATCCAAGAATTCCAACTTCTTAATAACTGAAGACAATGTAACTTAGCATTAGCCAAGCCTAAAGGTGCTTTTCTATGGTGGTAGTTTAGTTGCTAAGTCTTGTCCGACTCTTGCCATTCCATGGATTGCAGCCTACCAGGCTCCTCTGTCCATGGGATTCTCCAGGCAAGAATACTGGAGCTGGTTGCCATTTCCTTCTCCAGGGTATGTTCCCGACCCAGGAATCAAACCCAGGTCTACTGCACTGCAGGCAGATTACTTACCTCTAAGCCACTGCTACTGCTACTGCTAAGTCACTTCAGTCGTGTCCGACTCTGTGCGACCCCATAGACGGCAGCCCACCAGGCTCCCCCGTCCCTGGGATTCTCCAGGCAAGAACACTGGAGTAGGTTGCCATTTCCTTCTCCAATGCAGGAAAGTGAAAAGTGAAAGTGAAGTCGCTCAGTCGTGTCCAACCCTCAGCGACCCCATGGACCGCAGCCTTCCAGGCTCCTCTGTCCATGGGATTCTCCAGGCAAGAATACTGGAGCTGGTTGCCATTTCCTTCTCCAGGGTATGTTCCCGACCCAGGAATCAAACCCAGGTCTACTGCANTCCTTCTCCAATGCATGAAAGTGAAAAGTGAAAGTGAAGTCGCTTAGTCGTGTCCGACCCCCAGCAACCCCATGGCCTTGAGCCTACCAGGCTCCTCCGTACGTGGGATTTTCCAGGCAAAATCCCTGGAGTGGGGTGCCATTGCCTTCTCCAAGCACATGGTAAAAAATTCAGAAACACAGCAAAAGGCCAACTTAATCTAACTTCCACCCATATCCAGCTTTCTTCCCCAGGGGTAATCATTTCTATTTGTTTGATGGGTAGGCTTCCAAAGCTTTTTTCTTTGTTTACATACATGTATACATCATATATGTGGGTGTACATATATACAGAGAAATATTTTTCTAAAGATAACTTTTCATTTAACAGTTTGACTTAAAGGAAGGGGAGTTTGGGGAGAATGGATACATGTATACGTATGGTCAAGTCCCTTTGCTGTCCACCTGAAGCTATCACAACATTGTTCATTGACTGTGCATGCTAGGTCGCTTCAGTTGTGTCCAACTCTTTGTGACCCTGTGGACTGCAGCCTGCCAGACTGCTCTGTCCATGGGATTTTCCCAGCAACAATACTGGAGTAGGTTGTCATGTCCTCCCCCAGGGGATCTTCCTGACCCAGGGTTTGAACTCAGATCTAAGTCTCCTGCATTGGCGGGCAGGTTCTTTACCACTCAAGCCACCTGCTGTTGTTCAGTTGCTCAGGCATGTCCAACTCTCTGCAACCCCAAGGTCTACAGCACACCCATCTTCCCTGTCCTTTCCCATCTCCCAGAACTCGCTCAGACTCACATCTGTTGAGTTGGTGATGCCATCCAACCATCTCATCCTCTGTCATCCCCTTCTCCTCCCGCCTTCAGTCTGTCCCAGCATCAGAGTCTTTTCCCAACGAGTCAGCTCTTTGCATCAGGTGGCCATCTGGGAAGCCCAGAAATGGGAGTGCTGTGCTTAGTTGCTCAGTAGTGTCCAACTCTGTGATCCTGTGGACTGTAGCCCACCAGGTTCCTCTGTCCATGGGGATTCTCCAGGTGAGAATACTGGAGTGGGTAGCCTTTCCCTTCTCCAGGGGATCTTCCCTGCATTGCAGGCAGATTCCTTACCATCTGAGACACCAGGGAAGCAATGGGCAGTGCTACCTGGGAAGCCCATTAATTGGCTATCCTCTAATATAAAATAAAAAGCGTTTTTTTCTAAAAAAGATATCAATTTGTCTTAAGGATCCTTCCATCAACATGTATATATATAGATAGAGAGAGAGAGAGAGAAAGAGAGAGAGAGAGATCTACGTTGTTTTCTGCATGCTGCATAGTATGGGTATATAGCATTATACTTCAGCTAACCATGTTTCCTTTGTTGATCATTTATGTTCTTTTATTTCACTGTTAAAAATTATGCTACACTGAGTATCATTGAACATGTCTCTATGATTATTTGTAAATATACGTCTAGGAAATTCAGTTCAGTTCAGTCGCTCAGTCGTGTCCGACTCTTTGCAACCCCATGAATTGCAGCACGCAAGGCCTCCCTATCCATCACCATCTCCCGGAGTTCACTCAGACTCACGTCCATCGAGTCCGTGATGCCATCCAGCCATCTCATCCTCGGTCGTCCCCTTCTCCTCCTGCCCCCAATCCCTCCCAGCATCAGAGTCTTTTCCAATGAGTCAACTCTTCGCATGAGGTGGCCAAAGTACTGGAGTTTCAGCTTTAGCATCATTCCTTCCAAAGAAATCCCAGGGTTGATCTCCTTCAGAATGGACTGGTTGGATCTCCTTGCAGTCCAAGGGACTCTCAAGAGTCTTCTCCAACACCACAGTTCAGAAGCATCGATTCTTTGGCGCTCAGCTTTCTTCACAGTCCAACTCTCACATCCATACATGACCACAGGAAAAACCATAGCCTTGACTAGATGGACCTTAGTCGGCAAAGTAATGTCTCTGCTTTTGAATATACTATCCAGGTTGGTCATAACTTTTCTTCCAAGGAGTAAGCATCTTTTAATTTCATGCCTGTAGGAAAGACACTTAGAAATAAAATTGCCGGGGATGAAGGTTGCATCAATTTTTTAAACGGTGACGCACAAGCTAAGCTGTGAGTTCTTTTCTTTGTTGTTCACAGATTTTAAAGGTTGAGGCTGTTGTGTTTCCAGGAAATCAATTTTGTATTTAAGCACTCGAACACACGAAGGAAAACCAAGATCTTCTCTCTTCACCACTTTATCTTCAGAAAGGAGATGTTTTGATGTAATTTGCAGAACAGAGAACACGCAACGGGATTCCCAACAAAAACGGTGGCAGAGGCCAGAAGGACGTGAAACTTCCTGTAGGAAAACAATGGAGTGGGCCGAAGCTTTCCTGCTCTCGAGTCGTTCTTTTCTGCATGTTGCAACCTAAGAAGGGGGAGGGGGTCCCTGGGAATGTCCCTTTATACCTGAAAGGAGCACCGGATAGTGTAAGATTCAGGGTCAGAGCTCAGGAGAACTCCGCTTTAGTACCTTAAGGAAAGCGAAAGCCGATCAGCCTTGTCCTGCTCTTTGTGACCCCATGGTGACCACACAGGTGGGATTCTCCAGGCCAGAGTACTGAAGTGGGTGGCCTTTCCCTTCTCCAGGGGATTCTTCCCAACCTGGGGACTGAACCCAGGTCTCCCGTATTGCAGATGGATTATTTACCGTCTGGGCCACCAGGGAAGCCCAAGATTCCCGGAGTGGGTAGCCTGTCCCTTCTACAGGGGATCTTCCCAACCAAGGAATCGAACTGGTGTCTCTTGCATTGCAGACAGATTCTTTACCAGTTGAGCTACCAGGGAGGACCAGTGAACAGAGAGGATGAGGACTAAAGATACAGCTAGAAATCCTGTGTAATTGCCTGGGTGTCTCTTGGACATACATCCCTCCTGATTTCAGAAAAGTCATAGTGGTTGTGGCTAGTGGTTCTTAGTGCATCAGACCACGTTTCATGAGACAGCTAGCAAGCATTTGAATAAATTTCTCTCCTTAAATGACTTTAAAGTTTGATGCAGGTACTAGCATTACTTCATATCAGTTATTTGTATCACTTAAACTGTTATTTATAATGTTATTTTAAATATTATCTTACTTGAATGTATTCTTTAGAATAGCAAGTTGATGTTGCTCTCTAAGCCACCCACCTCTCTCTCTCTCTTTGTTTTTTTAATGATAAAATGCAGCTCTACCTTTTCTCTTTCATTGGAAGTTCTAATGATAAATAAGCTGCATTTTTAATATCAGATTAAAGTTCAGAACTCTCTGATATCAAACTCAGTGACAAATTTAAAATCATACAACCAGAATATTATTAGCATCACAGTCTAACCTATTAAATTGCTGAAGTCCAAATGCACTCTTTCCATATGTGTTTGATCAGGAAAAAACAAATGGAATGTATTGCTTAATAGTTTTAGTGGTGCTTTTCTTTCTTATTTTATTTGGATTAGTAGAAATATTTCAATTCCTATTCTAGCTCTTCGTTTTACTAGTACATACTTAGTAATTCAAAGCATAAGTGCTAGAGATGTTCCACTTAAGTAAAACTACCCATCTGTGAAACTAGAAAGTGAAAAGATGCTGGGTTTTAATACTGCCACCTTCAGGGCACAAGTCTTAATTCTGGAACTCTGGAATGCTAAAAGTTAAATTTTAAAATAGTTGTCCTGTTCCCCCCAAAGAGTTGCCATTTATTTAACACATTCTCTGTACTACAACTTACACTGAGAAATTTTAAGTACTTCTTTTTTGCTATTTATTCCTATACAATGCATCCTTATTTATAGATTCATTCTTCATTCAACCAGGAAATAAACAGGGAACTGAGACAAAGAACAATGAAAATGTAGACGTAAGTTGATTTGATAATTAAAGGAACAGAAATACCTAACCACAAAATGAAAAGGAAAAGGTCACTTCAGAGAAGGTGTGCCTATACAAAAGCTTTATATGGAGGAGAAATCTTTGTCATATCGAAGGACCAAAAAAGCCAGCCACTGTGGGTTTGAGCAGAACATAAACAAGCTTGAATGATTACACTACAAATTGGACAGATTAGCAGAAATCTGATTTATAAGCTGAATATAGTGAAAGACTGTTTAAGGGTTTTAAACAGGGAAATGCTGTGACCTGATTTACATTGCATCACTTTTTGCAGCTACATGGAGATGGATTGGAGAGAAGGAAGAATTGATGTTCAGAGAGTAGTTTGGGGGCTGTCATAGTAATTGAATTGAGAGATGATGGCAGCACAAAATGTGATGGCAACAGAAATAGAGAATAAAAATAACACTCAAACATATTTCAGAAGCATAATTAACAGGATTTGCTGCCGGGTTAGATACAAGGATGAAGGACCAGGAAGAACCGTGGATAATGCTCCTGTGTCTGACTTTGGTAATCAAGTAGACAATGGTTCCATTTACAGAAATGCAGAATGTTGGGATGGAGGAGATAAGTAAGGGAAAGGGTTGTGGACTTAAACTGGAACTTTGTTTTGGCTGTGAGTCTGAGATGTCTGTGAGTTTAAATAAGTTTTAAAATAAGTTTTAAACAAGTTTAAATAAGTATTTTTGATGTTTGATTTTGGTTCTTGGGGCAAAGCGCGCTGCAGACATGAATCTGAAATCAGCATGATGGTAGTATTTAAATACCTGAAAATTAGTGAGATTATTTTTGAAGCCAGTATATAAAAGGAAGAAGAGAAGGCCCAGGACTGGGAAGAGCCCACAAAGGAGTAGATGGAGGAGCTACAATGGGAGAAAACCAAGAGAGTGTGAAATTGCCTTTTTAAAAAGGAGGGGAGAGGGGTAGTTCTGTAAAGGGAAAAATGGTCACCTCTATTCAGCAGTGTGTTGGTAAATGTTTGACAAATGGCTGCTGGGGAGGTGGGAGGGCTCTGGTTTGTGGCATTTTCTGATTTCTATGATGCAAATAATCTCACCATGCCTAATTTCAATCTACCAACATGTCTTCAATGAACTTGGAGTTGGAAAAAGAATTCACATAATTAGCTGCCAAGTACCATTACCATCAGGCTCCAGGACAACACCGGTGCTGAGAGGGAGTATGAGATAAAGACTGGAAAATGTACATTGAATTTGACAATGTGCAGGTCATTAGTGACCTTAATAAGAGTCATTTTTGGACTATGCGGACAGAAACCAGATTGAAGTGGGTTGAGTAGTGTAATAAAAGCAAGAAAGAAAAGACAATATACAACTTCCTTAAAGAGGCAGATTGCAGCTAGAGAGAGGAGTCAAGATTTTAAAAAATTAAAAAAAATCAAACTCAACATTACTAGGATTTTTGCCCTAAAATACATCAAAAAAGTACAAATGGCAGGGATAAGATTTGAACCCAGTTTTGTTTGACCCTAAAGCTTATGCCTTATTCAGAGTTTCCTGAACCATACAGAAAAAAATTTCATAATCCATCTAAACATAGAATTATAGATAATTTTTCTTTTTTATATTTTTCTGGATTTTTCAACTTTTCATTAGAAGAATTTTGAAAGAGAATAAATTACTTTCATAATCATAAAAATATTTATATAAATATAATAGATTTTATATTTGTTATGTAACACTGGCATACAGTAAAGTATATGAAAATCATTAGCTAGTCAAGTTCAACATAAATAGCTTATTACCAAACAGTGCCACCTAGTGCAAAGTTTATTTCTCAGATAAATATTTGAACTTCCTTTCCATTTTACAGCTTATAAATCAACACACATTTAAATTTCTGTGAACTAAACTACCTAAAGATGCTACCTTCAGAACTCACAATTTAATAGATTCTAACTCTTAGATCTTTTTTGGGTGTTAGTTCTAAAAGGTCTTGTAGGTCTTCATAGAACCATTCAACTTCAGCTTCTTCAGCATTACTGGTTGGGGCATAGACTTGGATTACTGTGATATTGAATGGTTTGCCTTGGAAACAAACAGAGATTATTCTGTCGTTATTGAGATTGCATCCAAGTACTGCGTTTCAGACTCTCTTGTTGACCATGATGGCTACTCCATTTCTTCTGAGGGATTCCTGCCCACAATAGTAGATATAATGGTCATCTGAGTTAAATTCACCCATTCCAGTCCATTTTAGTTCACTGATTCCTAGAATGTCGACGTTCACCCTTGCCATCTCCTGTTTGACCACTTCCAATTTGCCTTGATTCATGGACCTGACATTCCAGGTTCCTATGCAATATTGCTCTTTACAGCACTGGACCTTGCTTCTATCACCAGTCACATCCACAACTGGGTATTGTTTTTGCTTTGGCTCCATCCCTTCATTTTTTCTGGAGTTATTTCTCCACTGATCTCCAGTAGCGTGTTGGGCACCTACTGACCTGGGGAGTTCCTCTTTCAGTATCCTATCATTTTGCTTTTTCATACTGTTCATGGGGTTCTCAAGGCAAGAATACTGAAGTGGCTTGCCATTCCCTTCTCCAGTGGACCACACTGTGATAAGGGGAAAGTTAAGTTGTCAGTTAAAAGCCATCCTTAATAAGATTATCAGCAGGTTTCTCAGAAACTTTGAAGGCCATGATGCAGTAGGAATGTACATTTAAAATGCTGAAAGAAAAAAACTAAACTGTAAACCAAGAATTCTCTACCTTTCAAGATCTTTCCAGATGAACAAAAGCTAAGAAGTTTCATTACCACTCTACAGAGTCATTCTTTAAGTTGAAAGGCTTTCAACAGTAACTCAAAGCTATAAAAAATGTAAACACATGGAGAAATATGAAAACCAATTATTATAATTTTGAATATAACATTGTACATGCTTAAAAGGCAGGCACGTAGAAATAGCATAAACCTATGATAATTGGTATACAATATATAAAAATATGATTTGTGACATCAACAAAAAAGGATAAAGCTGTAAAGGATTAAGAGTTTTACATGAGAAACTATAAAACTCCTAGAGGAGAACATAGGCAAAACACTCTCTGACATAAAGCACAGCAGGATCCTCTATGACCCACCTCCCAGAATATTGTAAATAAAAGCAAAAATAAACAAACAGGACCTAATTAAACTTAAAAGCTTCTGCACAACAAAGGAAACTCTAAGCAAGGTGAAAAGACAGCCTTCTGAATGGGAGAAAATAATAGCAAATGAAGCAACTGACAAACAACTAATCTCAAAAATATACAAGCAGCTCCTGCAGCTCAATTCCAGAAAAATAAACGATCCAATCAAAAAATGGGCCAAAGAACTAAACAGACATTTCTCCAAAGAAGACATACAGATGGCTAACACACACATGAAAAGACACTCAATATCACTCATTATCAGAGAAATGCAAATCAAAACCACAATGAGATAGCATTTCACACCAGTCAGAATGGCTGCGATCCAAAAGTCTACAAGCAATAAATGCTGGAGAGGGTGTGGAGAAAAGTGAATCCTCTTACACTGTTGGTGGGAATGCAAACTAGTACAGCCACTATGGAGAACAGTGTGGAGAGTCCTTAAAAAACGAAACAGAACTGCCTTACGACCCAGCAATCCCACTGCTGGGCATACACACCGAGGAAACCAGAATTGAAAGAGACACGTGTACCCCAATGTTCATCGCAGCACTGTTTATAATAGCCAGGACATGGAAGCAACCTAGATGTCCATCAGCAGACGAATGGATAAGAAAGCTGTGGTACATATACACAATGGAGTATTACTCAGCCATTAAAAAGAATACATTTGAATCAGTTCTAATGAGGTGGATGAAACTGGAGCCTATTATACAGAGTGAAGTAAGCCA
>SJYX01018045.1:2661-33015 GCA_006410675.1 Oreotragus oreotragus | reverse complement strand
GCTGAGCACCGAAGAATTGATGCTTTTGAACTGTGGTGTTGGAGAAGACTCTTGAGAGTCCCATGGACTTTAAGGAGATCCAACCAGTCCATTCTGAAGGAGATCAGCCCTGGGATTTCTTTGGAAGGAATGATGCTAAAGCTGAAACTCCAGTACTTTGGCTACCTCATGCGAAGAGTTGACTCATTGGAAAAGACTGTGATGCTGGGAGGGATTGGGGGCAGGAGGAGAAGGGAACGACAGAGGATGAGATGGCTAGATGGCATCAAGGACTCATTGGACATGATGGTGATGGACAGGGAGGCCTGGCGTGCTGTGATTCATGGGGTCGCAAAGAGTCGGACACGACTGAGCGACTGAGCTGAACTGAACTGATAGACCAGATACATGGTCATGTTCACGCTGGTTTCCAGCATCGTTCATTAGCTCCATAACAAGTGTTTCCCAAGCCAGTTCTCTCTCCTTCCAGTCCCCATGGAGACTATTCCAAATATTCTCCACTTTTCTCAAAACCACCACCACCCTCCATCTCTTCTCTCATTCCTGTTTGCTGTTTTACTTCCCAATGAAAATGCTAGATATCCTGCAACACGCAGGCTAGTCCCATAAAAGAAAGAATTGTCTTCTGTCCCATAAAACTTTTGAATTTCTGGATGGATATTCATGCAGATGAAAAATTTGGTTACCACTAGTTGAACATTTAGAATGTAGTAAAATTTTCAGGCATGCACTAATTTGTAAATTAAGGGAAAGTGGCATATTTTGGGGACCATTACCAATAGTGGCTCACCACACTGAAGGATCACATTATTCTTGGCAACACTATTTGTTACTTGCTTCATCAGTATAACATGCATGAATAGATGCATAGACGTAATCTTTATGCCGGTTCCACATATGCATATAAGCATCTGTGTTTATCATGTCCTCTCTGGAACTGCGTCTCTGGACTTATGTGTTAAAACACACAGGCCCAAGTCACCCTCTTAAAGCCCACTTTTCAGTCTGTGTCTAGTTCTGTAAACTAGCTTCTCCTTTGAGGGTAACGAATAGATGGGGAAACAGTGGAAACAGTGGCTGACTTTATTTGGGGGCTTCAAAATCACTGCAGATGGTGACTGCAACCGTGACATTAAAAGACGCTTACTCCTTGGAAGAAAAGTTATGACCAACTTAGACAGCATATTAAAAAGCAGAAACATTACTTTGCCAACAAAGGTCCATCTAGTCAAAGCTTTGTTTTTTCCAGTGATCATGTATGGATGTGCTGCTGCTGCTGCTAAGTTGCTTCAGTCGTGTCCGACTCTGTGCGACCCCACAGACGGCAGCCCACCAGGCTCCCCTGTCCCTGGGATCCTCCAGGCAAGAACACTGGAGTGGGTTGCCATTTCCTTCTCCAATGCAGGAAAGTGAAAAGTGAAAGTGAAGTCGCTCAGTCGTGTCTGATTCAGCGACCCCATGGACTGCAGCCTACCAGGCTCCTCCGTCCATGGGAGTTTCCAGGCAAGAGTACTGGAGTGGTGTGCCATTGCCTTCGCTGGTATGGATGTGAGAGTTGGGCTATAAAGAAAGCAGAGGGCTGAAGAATTGATGCTTTTGAACTGTGGTGTTGGAGAAGACTCCTGAGAGTCCCTTGGACTGCAAGGAGATCCAACCAGTCCATCCTAGAGGAAATCAGTCCCGAATATTCATTGGGAGGACCCGTGCTAAAGCTGAAACTCCAATATTTTGGCCACCTGATGTGAAGAACTGACTCGTTGGAAAAGGTCCTGATGCTGGGAAAGATTGAAGGCAGGAGGAGAAGGGGACGACAGAGGATGAGATGGTAGGATGGCATCATCGATAGACATAGACAATAGACATGAGTGTGAGTAAGCTCCGGGAGTTGGTGATGGACCAGGAAGCCTGGCATACTACAGTCCATGGTGTTGCAAATATTTGGACACCACGGAGCGACTGAAATGAACGGAACCGATTCAGTTCTGCCAGCAGGGGGTGCTAGAGGGAGAGGTGAAGTCAAGAAAGCAGCAGCGCTGCCTCTTGCCCTTGTGGGTTCTCGATATTATACCTTGGCAGCTGGGCAGCACTTCCCTCTGGCGGCAGCAGTTAGTTCTAATCTTTTTAAGACTTCCAAAATTGGCTTTATAGTGCCCCTTCTGAGGTACTGATATGAGCAAGGCAGCATCTTCATCTCAGGGGTCCAAGTCCTAGCTCTGTGGGGCCCCTCTTCCAAGCCTCTGATTTTTGAAACCACCGACCTTCTCCCTCTGTTCCACTGGCAGGTCATTATTTCTGGGCAACACATTTTTTACATTAAATTCTCTCTGCTGAAGTGGCTGGTGCGGCCCCTGTCTTCCTGACTGCACCCTAACAAGTGCAGTGCCTGGTGGCAGAGTGGTTCCAGGAAAAAGAGCCTCAAAGGTGGGATTTGGGATTGTTTGGTTATGTCCTTAACTTTGAAAGCAGTGCTGAGATCTTTGCTAATAGACAATGGGGATCAAGCAGTCTGGTCATGCAGGTCTTCATGATTAACTAAAATATCTAAATTTTAGACAGTCATAAATAACTAAAAATATCTCCTGTAGTTGATCATAGAGAAGTGTCTACTGAAACAAGCAGCCTGGAGAACCAAGCAGCCTGTGCCCTGGGCTGCTGTGATAATAATGAAGTGTGTGAGATCCGTGCGGTCATTGGCTGTTTCTGACTGCACGGGAGCGCTTACAGAAAGAAAACAGCAAGATCAAGGTTTTAGGGATTTCCCTAGCAGTCCAGTGGTTGGGACTCTGGTGTTTTCACAGCTGGTGCCCAGTTTCAATCTTTGGTTGGGGAACTAAGATCCCACAATTCTCACAGTGTGGCCAAAAAAAAAAAAAACACCTCAAGGTTTTAAACTTTCATCTCAAGTCACAAAGAACTAGAAAGCATCTAGATAAACCCTAAGCTAATTTGCAATTTCTTATAGCTACAGGGCCAAACTCACTGAAAATCATACCCCAAATGTAGTTGTTTGGGGTGGGGGACAAAAACAAAAAACGAACCTTAAAGTTGAATTCATAGACTGGACGTGTCTCATGGTAAAGTTACAGCACTGAGAGGGAGTGGACGAGACTTGGAGTGGGGACCTCCAGTGGAACCGAACAAAGATAATTTAGAATGCTCTGCTCTCTCTGAGCCTTTCTTGCCAACACTAACAACCTATCCTCCTGTGTCTGAGGAGACTAGATTTGCTTAAAGATCCTGCGTAAGCTCACCTAGGGAAGTTGCCTTGTGAAGAGAGTCATATCCTTCTCAAGACCCACCCTGACTACCCCGGAGTCAGACTAGACTCAGATCTCAGTGTCCACCTGATAGAGCGGTGAATGGCTTCCTGAGGACAGTTAGAAAAATGGTGTGAATATAACATTCTGTCCAAAGGAAACCTAGACACAGAAGCACTCAGAAAAGAAAAATAGCTTGCAAAGGAGATTTTTAGAAACAATATTAACAACAAAAAAAAAATACAATAGATTTTTTAAAATCCCACAAAGTTACCAATGTTACTGAGTTTATAGTTCATTGTCCATGATGGAAAAAATAGCAATTTTCTAATATTATCATATTCACAAAGGCCGTGACATATTTTCTCAGGCATTAGTACTAGAAAAGTCAAGGACAGCATTGGTTGTTTTCATTAGGGAGTGAGAAATTTCCTGGGGAAAAAAAATGCTTAAGATTTCATTTATTTGTGGGAACCAGAATTACATGGGGACATTCTTTGTTTATCTCAGAGTAAAAACCATTTTCCCTTCTATTATCTTAGCTTCTAACAACCGTTCTCCAATAAAAGGAACCAGAGTGAAATATTTGATTCGACAGCTAAGATAGGGAGAGTACAAGATGAGGCAGGAACATCTTTTAGCAGAAAGCAAGAAAAGGCTGTAAGAATGATGGTAACAAGCTAAAAAGACACAGAAACCAGATTGGAGAGGTTCCTTTTGGCCAAAAACTGAGCATCAAATAGAAATTTTTTTTAAAGAAAAGAAAAAAAAAAAGCAATGGATTATAACCCATTGATTGAAATGTAGGCAACTGTGAGTTCATCACTTCAGTTCAGTTCAGTCACTCAGTTCTGTAAGAATGATGGTAACAAGCTAAAAAGACACAGAAACCAGATTGGAGAGGTTCCTTTTGGCCAAAAACTGAGCATCAGATAGAAATTTTTTTTAAAGAAAAGAAAAAAAAAAAGCAATGGATTATAACCCATTGATTGAAATTTAGGCAACTGTGAGTTCATCACTTCAGTTCAGTTCAGTCACTCAGTTGTGTCCGACACTTTGCGACCCCATGAACCGCAGCATGCCAGGCCTCCCTGCCCATCACCAACTCCTGGAGGTTATCCAAACTCATGTCCATCAAATCAGTGATGCCATCCAGCCATCTCTTCCTCTTTCATCCCCTTCTCCTCCCGCCCCCAATCCCTCCCAGCATCAGGGTCTTTTCCAATGAATCAACTCTTCGCATGAGGTGGCCAAAGTACTGGAGTTTCAGCTTTAGCATCATTCCTTCCAAAGAAATCCCAGGGTTGAGCTCCTTCAGAATGGACTGGTTGGATCTCCTTGCAGTCCAAGGGACTCTCAAGAGTCTTCTCCAGCACCACAGTTCAAAAGCATCAATTCTTTGGCACTCAACTTTCTTCACAGTCCAACTCTCACATCCATACATGACCACAGGAAAAACCATAGCTTTGACTAGAGGGTCCTTTGTTGGCCAACACTGATATCAAAGTGATTATATTCTTTGCAGCCAAAGATGCAGAAGCTCTATACAGTCAACAAAAACAAGACCAGGAGCGGACTGTGGCTCAGATCATGAACTCCTTATTGCCAAGTTCATACTTAAATTGAAGAAAGCGGGGAAAACCACTAAACTATTCAGGTATGACCTAAGTCAAATCCCTTATGATTATACAGTGGAAGTGAGAAATAGATTTAAGGGACTAGATCTGATAGACAGAGTGCCTGATGAACTATGGACAGAGGTTCGTGACATTGTACAGGAGACAGGGATCAAGGCCATCCCCAAGAAAAAGAAATGCAAAAAAGCAAAATGGCTGTCCGAGGAGGCCTTACAAATAGCTGTGAAAAGAAGAGAAGCAAAGAGCAAAGGAGAAAAGGAAAGATATACCCATTTGAATGCAGAGTTCTAAAGAATAGCAAGGAGAGATAAGAAAGCCTTTCTCAGTGATCAGTGCAAAGAAATAGAGGAAAACAATAGAATGGGAAAGACTAGAGATCTCTTCAAGAAAATTAGAGATACCAAGGGAAAATTTTATGCAAAGGTGAGTTCATAGTGATACAATTAAATAAAAAGTTTGATGAAGAACAAGATCTTTACAAACATAGGAAGACTAATTTAACAGTAAAGTTTGGAATCACCACCTTAACCAAAAGATCAAAGTGACACTGTTTGGTAATGGAACAAATTGAAAATATGTGTCTCCTAATGGGATGTATAGGAAGAACATGTCTCTCTGTGATATTCTTTCCAGAAAAGCATACCTGAACATAATCTTGAACAAACATCAGAAACTCAAGTTAAGGGCCTGAATCTTCAAAACTGTCAGGTCAGAAAGACAATGAAAGAGGAAGGAACTCTTCCAGACTGAAGGAGGATGAAGAGGCAACTCAATATACACATGATTCTGAATAGGATTATTTTACTATGAAGGACAGTCAGACAGAGGAAGACAAATATCATATGATGTCCCTTATATGTGGAATTAATTTGGTTCCAAATTGGGAAAGGATATGTCAAGGCTGTATATTGTCACCCTGCTTATTTAACTCATAGGCAGAGTACGTCATGAGAAACGCTGGGCTGGATGAAGAACAGGCTGGAATCAAGACTGCCAGGAGAAATATCAATAAACTCAGATTCGCAGATGACACCACCCTTATGGCAGACAGTAAAGAGGAACTAAAAAGCTTCTTGATGAAAGTAAAAGATGAAAGTGAAAAAAGCTGGCTTAAAATTCAGCATTCAAAAAACTAAGATTATGACATTCAGTCCCATCACTCCCTGGCAAACAGATGGAGAAACAATGGAAACAGTGAGAGACTATTTCCTTGGGTTCTAAAATCACTGCAGATGGTGACTGCAGCCACGAAATTAAAAGACACTTGCTCCTTGGAAGAAAAACTATGATCAATGTAGATAGCATACTAAAAAACAGAGACATTACTTTACCAACAAAGGTCCGTCTAGTCAAAGCTACGGTTTTTCCAGTGGTCATGTGTGGACGTGAGAGTTGGACTATAAAGAAAGCTGAGTGCCAAAGAATTGATGCTTTTGAACCATGGTATTGGAGAAGACTCTTGAGAGTCCCTTGGACTGCAAGGAGAGCAAACCAGTCAATCCTAAAGTAAAGGAAATAAATCCTGAATATTCATTGGAAGGACTGATGCTGAAGCTGAAACTCCAATACTTTGGCCACCTGATGCAAAGAGCTGACTCATTTGAAAAGACCCTGATGCTGGGAAAGATTGAACATGGGAGAAGAAGGGGACAAGAGAGAATAAGATGGTTGGATGGCATCACTGACTCAATTGACATGAGTCTGAGCAAGCTCCAGAAGTTGGTGATGGACAGAGAAGCCTGGCGTGCTGCAGTCCGTGGGATCACAAGGAGTTGGACAAGACTGAGTGACTGAAATGAACTGATATGTGGAATTAAAAAAAAAATGATACAAATGAACTTAATTTACAAAGCAGAAATAGTCTCACAGATTTAGAAAACAAGCTCATGAAGGGGGGAAGGGATAGACTGTGGAACTGATGTGTACACACTGCTAGATAATCAACAAGCCTGACTTGTTGGTTAGTTGGCGTCCCAGGTGGCACAGTGGTAAAGAATCTGCCTGTCAGTGCAGAAGATGCAAGAGACGTGAGTTCGATCCCTGGGTTAGGAAGATATTCCTGGAGTAGGAAATGGTAACCCACTCCGTATTCTTGCCTGGAAAATTCTGCAGACAGAGGAGCCTGGTGGGCTGTAGTCCATGGGATTGCAAAGAGTTGGACACGACTTACAAATAGCTTCCAACAGTGACCTACTGTATAGCACAGAGAACTCTGCCCAGTATTCTGTAACAACCTAAATGGGGAAAGAATTTGAAAATAGATAGATACATGTATATGTATAACTGAATCACTTTGCTGTACATCTGAAACTGAAAAGAAAAAAATTGTTGATCAACTCTACTCCAATATAAAATAAAAATTTTTTTATTTTTTTTTAAAGAAGGACATGATTGAGACAGCTGGTCAGCTTTGGAGTGGGATCTGTGGATTAGATGACAGTAATGTGTTAATTTCAATATCTAGATTTCTGGTTATTGTAGAGGGTTGAGAGGTGGTTCCCCAAAAGGTATACCCAGGTCCTAATTCCTGAATCCTGTGAATGTGACTTATTTGAAAAAAAAAGAGTCTTTGCAAACGTAATTAAGTTAAGGATCTCGAGATAAGATCATCTGGATTACCTGGATGGGTCCTAAATCATGTGTCCTCAGATAAGACACACAGAGAAGAGAAGAACTTCGTGTGAAGATGGATGCGGGAGCTGGAATAATGTAGCCATAACTCCGGGAGTTGGTGATGGACAGGGAGGCCTGGTGTGCTGCAGCCCATGGGGTCACAAAGAGTCGGACATAACTGAGCGACTTAACTGAGCGATAAAACCAAGGCACTCTGGAGCCACGAGGAACTGTAGAAAGCCAGAGATGATTCCTTGGAGCCTCCAGAGGAAGCACAGCTCTGCTGACACCTTGACTTCAGACTTCCAGCCTCCAGACCATGAGAAAATAAATTTCTGTTGCTTTAAGCCTTCCAGTTTGTAGTAATCTGTTATGACAGCCCTAGGAAATGGATACATTGTATTGTGGTTCTGTTGAAGAATGTTCTGTGTGTAGGAAGTACACACTAAAGTATTTGGCGGTGATGGGCATCATATTAGCAACCTAACCTCATGCTTCAAAACCCTCATTTTTTATGGAACTGTACTTGAACCTTTATTGTACTTTTGAGATTGTTTCAAATTTTTTTCATTGTTAAAATTAAAAAAGAAACTTCTAGAGCACTTGACAGATCATGGAGGCTAGCAGGCTGGCAACTCCCAAGAAAATCTGAAGGTGCCCTGGATGTGACACAGATTCTGAAAGATACGGGAATTCAGAGCATGAATAATAAAAGAGTCATAAGCCAAATGTTGGCTTCTGCCTTCCAGTGTGTGCTTCTAATTCTGGATGAAGCAAAATTTCATTCAAGCCCTCTTAAGAAAACGACTCTTAGGGCAGATGGTGTAAGACTAGAAATCTAGTCTTGTGGAGACTGGTCTCTTCCCCAAGGTATTCTTCACTGGGTATTTCTTATGGTAGGCGGTTCTCCATGGAGTTTCAACATTCCCAGCTCTATCTTTTCAAGGATGTTTGTGCATCACATGGCGTTTCTATCTCTAAGTCAGAGGGCAGATTTGTTTATTGATCAGGAGAGCCTAGATAGAAAAACCCCAGAGGCATTGCAAGATAGAGAAGTTCCCTCTCCTAGGAAAGATTTGCTTATATTCCAGGATAATAAAGATAGAATCTCTTTCCAGAAAGGAGGATGGGCAGTCCCCTTATAAGACTGAGGGATTCCTCCGCTTAGCATTTCTCAGCTGTGACACGAACTTGCGTGTGTGGTATCTCCCTGGACCTGCTCTACATTGCCTCCCTGGGGACTCAGGAGGCAAGGGGAGCTGATGAAAAGCATACATTTTATGTTTCTGATGGGAAGTGAGGAATAAGCTTTCTAAATCCAACTGGACTCACTTCCTTCTCAGCCAAAACCTATGGAAGTTCAGAATGAGGGGGAATCGGTCCGTGGTGTTAAAAGTCAGAATAGTGATGGCTCATACAAGGGTTAGTGACCAGATGGGCATTTAGAAGCTTTTGGAGAAGTGATTTTTAAAAAAAAAATTTTTTTTTAAGTTTTCATTTATTTGCTTATTTATTTTTTGGCTGCACAGGGCCTTCGCTGCTGCATGCAGGCTTTTTCCAGTTGCAGTGAGTGGAGGCTACTCTCTAGTTGCGTTGTGCAGGCTTCTCTTGTTGCAGAGCACAGGCTCGGTAGTTGTGGCTCGTGGGCTTGTGGGCACAGGCTCAGTACTTGTGGTGCATGGGCTTAGTCGCCCTGTGACAAGTGGGATCCTACCAGACCGGGGATCAAACCAGTGTCTCCTGCATTACAAGGCGGATTCTTTACCCCTGGCCCACCAGGGAAGCCCTCAGCTCTCTTTCTTGATCTGAGTATTGACTGCCCAGGGAGTTCACTAAGTGAAAATTCATTAAGATATGCACATATGACTTCTCTGTGTTTATAATAATTGCATTACCATTTTCACATTAAGGAAAGGGGCCCTTAGAACTTGACAGCATTGAGAATTACTGCTCTAGGTTATCTAACTGGCTACTTCCCTAATTACATATTCAACTTTTTTTTTTTTTTCCTCTTCAAACACCTACCTAATCCAGCTACCCCGGCCTTCCTCTTATATGCCAAACTCCTTCCCATATAAGAAGATATTTGCACTTGACGTCATCTCTGCCAGAACCACTCTATTTCCATAGCTAACTCCCCAGCTTCGACCTTATGGCGCCTCTACAGGGAAGAGTTCCTGGGCCACTTTATTTAAAATAGTGTAAGTTGCTCAGTCATTTCAGACTCTGCAACCCCATGGACTGTACGCTGCCAGGCTCCTCTGTCCATGAGATTTCCCAGGCAAGAATACTGGAGTGGGTTTGGATTGCCACTTCCTCCTCCAGGGATTGAACTCACACTTCCTGCTTCTGCATTGCAGGTAGATTCTTTACCTCTGAGTCTCCTGGGAAGCCCCATGTAGTACTGTAATGCATACATATTTTTAAAAATCCACATATAATTGGATCCTTGAAATTCAAAGCCATATCGAAATTTAAACCTAAGCAAGAGTCAAATTGTAGATACGTTTAAAAATCCCATGTATGATTTTCTAGCTTTCAATTGGTGGGTTTAGCCCACTGACATTAATTATTGTTAATAGACCTGTTTTATGGAGAAGGCAATGGCACCCCACTCCAGTACTCCTGCCTGGAAAATCTCATGGACGGAAGAGCCTGGTGCGCTGCAGTCCATGGGGTCGCTAAGAGTTGGACACAACTGAGTGACTTCACTTTCATTTTTCACTTTCATGCATTGGAGAAGGAAATGGCAACCCACTGCAGTGTTCTCGCCTGGAGAATCTCAAGGAGAGCAGAGCCTGGTGGGCTGCATAGTCCAGTCTATGGGGTCGCATAGTGTCGGACACAACCGAAGCGACTTAGCAGCAGCAGCAGAACTGTTTTATGTTTTCTATTTTTCATACTTCTTTTTTGCGTATTTTTCTTTTTTCTTGCATCTCACTGGATTCAGAAAACTTTTGTGCTGAATTTGAAAGTTATACTCTGATTTTTATTTCCCAACTTTCGTTTCCAACAACTAGGTGTGATTATGTAAGCCAATAGAATGTAAGAAGTGTGGAACTTTCAGGAAAAAAAGTGTCCTAAAGAAGGAGGTAATCCTTTTTCTCTTTGTTTCTTCCCGTAGCTGCCCTAAAATGGGTAACTATGAGACCATGAAGTGATCTTGAGTATAGCAGAACTGGATGGAGTGCAGAAAGTTAAGAGTCCTGACAGCCTACCAGACAAAGTTTTTTTTACTTGAAAAAGAAAAAAACTTCTTTAAAAGTCACTATTATTAAAATTTTTTTAATTTTTTTTTTGGTCACTTGCAGCTGGGCCTAATGGGCACTGCTCATTTCCGAAACTGGCTTCCTTTATTATAATTCTCTAGCCTACATCTAGACCCAATTTGTGGCACTTGGCCTCCCCTTCCAGATTTATTCTACTCCAACTCCCAGGCACAGTTTTTGAGGTTTTTCCTCAAAAGTAGACCCCAAGACAAAGACTTGACTGTAAGTAATTTATCAATAGTTCGATCCCAGGAAGTGAGAAGGTAGGGAAAGTAAGAAAGGAGAAGGAAAAGTGTGGGAGCTATTGAAGTTACCACTATGGTCAGTGGGTGCTTGACCCCACCAGGACCTCCTGAGAATCGCTTCCTACCCGAGGGATAGGACACCGCAGTGTTTAGCCACCAGACTCCCTTCCCCACTGGCTGACAGTCATCCCAGTGGGTTCTAACTCTGCCACAGGCTCTCCCGCACAGAGATTTCCTCGGCAGCAGTTCTGAAGAGGGCTGCAAGGCACTGGGGTGAGAGGCTGTCCCAGCGAGGTGAGTCTGAGCATGCACAGATCTGCAGTCAGCTGCAGCTGGAGTCGGAGGAGGACCAGAGGGTCGTGACCCTGGACACCAGCAGCGTCTGCTCTACTTGCCACGGAGTTGTAAGGGTCTAAGGGGTCTAGGCTCTATCGGCTTCTCTCTTGTTTCTGTGGCAGCTGGAGGGCTGAGTTCAGGAGACGTAGTCAATATAGCCTACGATAAATGTAGCCACCTAAGTTTGAAACTCATTTCACCCTGAACTTCCTCACAATGTATTTTCCTGCTCTTTTCAGTGAGCTCCTTTTCTATCTCCTAATCCTTAAATCCAGGGAGTTCTCAAGTTTACATCCATTCTGGCTTTGTTTGTTTAACATAGTCCCAGGTGGAGCTAGTGGTAAAGAACCTGCCTGCCAATGCAGGGAGATATAAGAGACAGGGGTTCGATCCCTGGGTCGGGAAGATCCCCTGGAGGAGGGCATGGCAACCCACTCCAGTACTCTTGCCTGGAGAATCCGATGGACAGAGGGGCCTGGTGGGCTACAGTCCGTAGGGTTGCACAGAGTTGGACACAACTGAAGTTACTTAGCACGCTTAATACACTACCTCATGGGGTGAAGGGATAGTTAGGGACTTTGGGAAGGTCAGTTTCACACTGCTATATTTAAAGTGGATGACCAGGAAAAACTTACTGTATAGCACATGGAACTCTGCTCAATCTTATGTGCCAGCCTGGATGGGAGCAGGGTTTGGGGGCGAATGGATGCATGTATATGTATGGCTGTGTCCCTTTACTGTTCACCTGAAACTACCAAAGCATTGTTAATCGGCTATACCCCAGTACAAAATGTTTTTGGTGTTAAAAATATACATAAAAATAAAAATTAAAAAAAATATATACTATCTCACTAAACTACCTCATTAAGATAACTTATTCTAGTATCTCAATTACCATCTCTAAGAAATGACGCTTAGATCTTTGTTTCCAGCCCAAATTTCTCTCTTGACCTCCTACTCCAAATTTATCGTTCTACACTCAGCATCCTCACACAGAGGTAATCAAATCTAACATGTTCAAAAACAAAATCTCATTATCTTTCTACATGTCCATATTCTGTATCTCAGTGAATGGCATCTTCACCTAACTTCGTCCAAGTCAGAAATGTCAACACATTTGACTACTTTTTCTTCCCCACTCTTTGTAGTTAATCACTTGCAAAATGTGGTGGATCTTGCTTCATCTTTCAAGTCTACCATCTCCTTCCTATTTCCCACAGTTACTAACTTTTGTAACCTCTTGTTTGAACTTTAAAACACACACACACACACACCAAAAAATGTGTTCTTGCCTTTAGTTTCTTCCTTTGTCAAACAAACGTTGGTCATATCAGTTACACCAGCACACAGTTTAGTCAAGACGTTTTACAAGGTTTGTTATGAAAGTCCCAGTCTTTCCTCCAAAACTCCCAATTTCCTGCTTCGCAGAGGCAACCTCTTTCAACACTTTGGATGGACTCTTTTGTTATTTACTTCCTTTCTTTAAATGACATGCTCATAGTGTTACTTCTTGATATTTCTGTTTTAAACAATATCCAATGTTTCCTGACTACCGTTGATAGAGATTAAGCTTGCTTTCTCTCGCACACACACACACACACACACACACACACACACCACCCCCATCATACATCCTTTCATCTTTCCTAAATACAGCAGCAATGCTGTAACTTTTAATTAGATCAGTGTTTACATGATTATGGTTATATAAGCACTATTTACAGTTGGGCCGTGTGTGTACTATGATTACACATTTCNTCGCACACACACACACACACACACACACACACACACCACCCCCATCATACATCCTTTCATCTTTCCTAAATACAGCAGCAATGCTGTAACTTTTAATTAGATCAGTGTTTACATGATTATGGTTATATAAGCACTATTTACAGTTGGGCCGTGTGTGTACTATGATTACACATTTCTACACAACATTTTTCCTGCTCTTCATAATGATCTAGCTTCTCCCCTACCCACCTTGCTTAGTTTTCTTTGTATTTGTTACTAATTCATTATCACTCTCCTCCTAACTGATAAATCTGCTCAAACACATAAGTAGTCCATCCACCAGTTTCATCTTCTTGAGGACATCTCTTGTGTTTTTTAATTGAAGTATAGCTGATTTATAACATTTTAGTAGTTTCTCGTGTACAGCATAGCAATTCAGTAGTTTTACAGATTATACTTTGTTAAAAGTTATTATAAGATAATAGCTATAATTCCCAATGCTATACAATATATTTTTGTTGCTTATTTATTTTAGACATAGTAGCATGTACCTCTTAATCCCACACTTCTAATTTCCCCCTTCCCCCTTCCATCCCCACTTTGGTTTGTCTTTTTTATCAGGTCTGTTTCTGTAGAAAATGGCTTCTGACTTGCTCCAGTTTGGAGAAGTTGGTTGTTAGCCCATCTTGATGCGTGGTTGTCATCCTGAGACTCTGCTTTACCATCATCCTGGCCATTTCCGCCACCACTTCTCATGGTGGTTTTTGTTAGCTGATTGTTTAACTTTTGTTCCTTTGGTTTACTCCCTGAGTTCTGATGGAGTACATCTTCTGAAGCTTCCTGAGAACGACAGCAAGGTAGGAAATTTTCAGCATCTTGCACATCTGAAATGACTTATTTTACCCTCACTCTTGATTGACAGTTTCTTNCCATTTCCGCCACCACTTCTCATGGTGGTTTTTGTTAGCTGATTGTTTAACTTTTGTTCCTTTGGTTTACTCCCTGAGTTCTGATGGAGTACATCTTCTGAAGCTTCCTGAGAACGACAGCAAGGTAGGAAATTTTCAGCATCTTGCACATCTGAAATGACTTATTTTACCCTCACTCTTGATTGACAGTTTCTTGGTATGGAATTCTAGATTGAAGTTGTTTTACCTGGGAATTTTGAAGGCATTGCCCCAAAGCCTTCTGACATCCCATGTTGTTGTTGAAAAGTATCATGCCACTGAGATTTTTTATTATTTGCACAAACTTGTTTTCTTAACCCACTGTTTTGAAATTTCACAATAATGTCCTCTACAGTGAGTCTATTTCCATTCATTGTTCTGGTATTTAATGGACCTTCTCAATCCAGAGACAAATGTCTTTCAAACCTATAAAATTATATCAAATTATTAATATAGTCATTTATTTCCTCCCTCTATGCTCTCCAATTATTCAGATGTTGGATCCAATGGACTAGCCTTTTAATTTAAAAAAACAAATTTCCCTGCTATTTTCCATTCTTTTTTTGCTCTAGTCTAAGCTTGCTAAACTTTTTTCAAGGTTATTTTCTACCCTTTTTATGTTGTTTTTAAAAAATTTCTAACTTATACTTGATTCCTAAGTGTCTCTTTTTTGTTCCCTAAATGCTGCTTTTTTAAAATAGCATACCATTCTTATTTTATACATGCAATATTAATGAGGATATTAAAATAGTTGTTTTATGGAAGTTTTCTTCCCATCTTTCCCTGTCTGTTCAATGTAAGCAACTCCGTTTCTTCCAAGTTTTCTTTTTGGTCCTGGTTTTCCTTTGGGCTCTGACTTGAATATTGCAGGCTTTCCTAGAATTGTTGGTGATCCTAGACTGTGTGTTCCTATTTAAGAGAGGTGCACAAAGAATCTGACTGAAGCTCTGAGTATGTGGACAGAGCTTGTCAACTGGGGGCTGCAATGTAAAGTTGTCCGGGTTTCCTCCCCAGGATCTTTGGGTCTGTTCTCTTGGATGAAACAGATTCTCCAGAAAGGACCTGGAGGGATCAGCCTGATGACTTTATTTTGAGCCAAGAGGAGGGTGAGGTTGGGGACATGTATCTCAACATTCACAAGATTTATTTTCACTTTATCCTCCTTTTTCTTTTTTTCTTTTCTCGGTATGGAGCCCCTCCCTTTCTAGGAAGAAGTCTCTCATGTTATTTCAGGGTGGGAAGGAGGCAGTCAAGCAGTCTTATGGAAGGGAGGTGCATCTATCCAATTCTAAATAAACTTTCAAGCCACCCTGTTATTTTCAGTCCCACTTTTACCTCTACCTCCAGAGGTACTTAATGTTACCATTTCCTGAGCCACTGAGAGGTTCTGCGAATGTATTAACACATCACTTTGGTTCTTGTTTTTTTACCTTGGGATTCAGCTTTCTTATGTCAGTCATATCAGTTGTATGTGGACAGAGCTTGTCAACTGGGGGCTGCAATGTAAAGTTGTCCGGGTTTCCTCCCCAGGATCTTCGGGTCTGTTCTCTTGGATGAAACAGATTCTCCAGAAAGGACCTTTGTATCTTCTACCTGGAGGGATCAGCCTGATGACTTTATTTTGAGCCAAAGGAGGATGATGTTGGGGACATGTGTCTCAACATTCACAAGGTTTATTTTCACTTTATCCTCCTTTTTCTTTTTTTCTTTTCTCGGTATGGAGCCCCTCCCTTTCTAGGAAGAAGTCTCTCATGTTATTTCAGGGTGGGAAGGAGGCAGTCAAGCAGTCTTATGGAAGGGAGGTGCATCTATCCAATTCTAAATAAACTTTCAAGCCACCCTGTTATTTTCAGTCCCACTTTTACCTCTACCTCCAGAGGTACTTAATGTTACCATTTCCTGAGCCACTGAGAGGTTCTGCGAATGTATTAACACATCACTTTGGTTCTTGTTTTTTTACCTTGGGATTCAGCTTTCTTATGTCAGTCATATCAGTCATGGCCTTTACAGCAACTTTCCAGTTGTCAAATTTTTACTGTTGTCTCTTAATGTATTTGTACCATTTGGATTTGTACTAAAAAAAAAAAACAAAAAAACCCTCTACTGTAATTTTAGTGAAATTTGGGAATGGAATGTCCAGAAGTTTGCCAGATTTTGGAAGATGTCTTCCAACTCTATTTCTTCTTCAACTCCATTCCAACTGAGTTTCAGTTTTATAGATTTTTTGTGTGTGTCCTTGATGATTAAACTTCATTCATAAAAGAACTTAACAAATGTATTCACCCTGAGGAAGTGTACTGAATTAGAGTTTAATGTATTATCTAGTCCCAAAGTGTTTTAATTTGAGCAGGGACTAAATTTCTTATTTGCCTTAAGTCAAAGGAATAAAGAAATAAGAGTTCTAACTTTTTTTTTTTTGGCTGTTCCGGGTCTTCATTGCAGTGTGCAGGCTTCTCTAGTTGGCCTGCCAGCTTAGTTGCCCTGCAGCATGTGGGATCTTAGCTCCTTGACCAGAGATGGAACCCCTGTCCCCTGCATTGGAAGGCAGGATTCTTAACTACTGGATCACCAGAGAAGTCCCTAAAGTTCTAATTGAATAATTTCAGGCACCCATATCTAAGTGTTTTGGGGACCCAGCGAAGCCTTTGTTATGCTTTCTTAAATTATAAGCTACTCTGTTGAGGTAGGTCCAATTCTACCCATGAATAAAGGCTTGTGATAGTGTCATTCTAGGATAAGAATAAGTAAGAGTATCTGCTCAGTTATAGTTCTATCCCACTTGCATGTTGTGAAACCTACATATCAAATAGACGAATCATCATCGTAAATACTGATATTAATCTAGAACAAAATATACATTTTATTGTACTTACAATAAGTATTCAGAGACAGACATCTTCAAATACAAACAACTCTAAGTAGGCCTGCTTTAAATAGACCTCTTAATACAATTAGTGGTTGTGAGGTATTATGAAAATACAAAATACCATATAAATGTATGACAATTAGGTCAGGAAAATAATTATAGTTAATAATATGACTACCATCTTAAACTGTTGAGTAATAATAGTAATAATAAACAGCATGTACTCTTGATTGAAGAAGACATGATTAGCTAGAATTTGATAAGGAGCATGTTTTGATTTTCAGTGAATGACAGAATTTGCCTCCAGCATTCTGGAGGCTACTGTACAGCTGTCTCTTATACACATCTAGATGTGTATAAGAGACAGCTCTCAATCCAGAGACAAATGTCTTTCAAACCTATAAAATTATATCAAATTATTAATATAGTCATTTATTTCCTCCCTCTATGCTCTCCAATTATTCAGATGTTGGATCCAATGGACTAGCCTTTTAATTTAAAAAAACAAATTTCCCTGCTATTTTCCATTCTTTGTTTGCTCTAGTCTAAGCTTGCTAAACTTTTTTCAAGGTTATTTTCTACCCTTTTTATGTTGTTTTTAAAAAATTTCTAACTTATACTTGATTCCTAAGTGTCTCTTTTTTGTTCCCTAAATGCTGCTTTTTTAAAATAGCATACCATTCTTATTTTATACATGCAATATTAATGAGGATATTAAAATAGTTGTTTTATGGAAGTTTTCTTCCCATCTTTCCCTGTCTGTTCAATGTAAGCAACTCCGTTTCTTCCAAGTTTTCTTTTTGGTCCTGGTTTTCCTTTGGGCTCTGACTTGAATATTGCAGGCTTTCCTAGAATTGTTGGTGATCCTAGACTGTGTGTTCCTATTTAAGAGAGGTGCACAAAGAATCTGACTGAAGCTCTGAGTATGTGGACAGAGCTTGTCAACTGGGGGCTGCAATGTAAAGTTGTCCGGGTTTCCTCCCCAGGATCTTCGGGTCTGTTCTCTTGGATGAAACAGATTCTCCAGAAAGGACCTTTGTATCTTCTACCTGGAGGGATCAGCCTGATGACTTTATTTTGAGCCAAAGGAGGATGATGTTGGGGACATGTGTCTCAACATTCACAAGGTTTATTTTCACTTTATCCTCCTTTTTCTTTTTTTCTTTTCTCGGTATGGAGCCCCTCCCTTTCTAGGAAGAAGTCTCTCATGTTATTTCAGGGTGGGAAGGAGGCAGTCAAGCAGTCTTATGGAAGGGAGGTGCATCTATCCAATTCTAAATAAACTTTCAAGCCACCCTGTTATTTTCAGTCCCACTTTTACCTCTACCTCCAGAGGTACTTAATGTTACCATTTCCTGAGCCACTGAGAGGTTCTGCGAATGTATTAACACATCACTTTGGTTCTTGTTTTTTTACCTTGGGATTCAGCTTTCTTATGTCAGTCATATCAGTCATGGCCTTTACAGCAACTTTCCAGTTGTCAAATTTTTACTGTTGTCTCTTAATGTATTTGTACCATTTGGATTTGTACTAAAAAAAAAAAACAAAAAACCCCTCTACTGTAATTTTAGTGAAATTTGGGAATGGAATGTCCAGAAGTTTGCCAGATTTTGGAAGATGTCCTCCAACTCTATTTCTTCTTCAACTCCATTCCAACTGAGTTTCAGTTTTATAGATTTTTTGTGTGTGTCCTTGATGATTAAACTTCATTCATAAAAGAACTTAACAAATGTATTCACCCTGAGGAAGTGTACTGAATTAGAGTTTAATGTATTATCTAGTCCCAAAGTGTTTTAATTTGAGCAGGGACTAAATTTCTTATTTGCCTTAAGTCAAAGGAATAAAGAAATAAGAGTTCTATTTTTTTTTTTTTTGGCTGTTCCGGGTCTTCATTGCAGTGTGCAGGCTTCTCTAGTTGGCATGCCAGCTTAGTTGTCCTGCAGCATGTGGGATCTTAGCTCCTTGACCAGAGATGGAACCCCTGTCCCCTGCATTGGAAGGCAGGATTCTTAACTACTGGATCACCAGAGAAGTCCCTAAAGTTCTAATTGAATAATTTCAGGCACCCATATCTAAGTGTTTTGGGGACCCAGAGAAGCCTTTGTTATGCTTTCTTAAATTATAAGCTACTCTGTTGAGGTAGGTCCAATTCTACCCATGAATAAAGGCTTGTGATAGTGTCATTCTAGGATAAGAATAAGTAAGAGTATCTGCTCAGTTATAGTTCTATCCCACTTGCATGTTGTGAAACCTACATATCAAATAGACGAATCATCATCGTAAATACTGATATTAATCTAGAACAAAATATACATTTTATTGTACTTACAATAAGTATTCAGAGACAGACATCTTCAAATACAAACAACTCTAAGTAGGCCTGCTTTAAATAGACCTCTTAATACAATTAGTGGTTGTGAGGTATTATGAAAATACAAAATACCATATAAATGTATGACAATTAGGTCAGGAAAATAATTATAGTTAATAATATGACTACCATCTTAAACTGTTGAGTAATAATAGTAATAATAAACAGCATGTACTCTTGATTGAAGAAGACATGATTAGCTAGAATTTGATAAGGAGCATGTTTTGATTTTCAGTGAATGACAGAATTTGCCTCCAGCATTCTGGAGGCTACTGTACAGGGAATTAAGGTCAAATTCACCTGATATCCAAGGACAGAGGTAACAAAATGGGAGAAAAGAAGACAGGACTAGTAAAAGTCTCCTTAAATCTTGATTTCTGGCCCTATTATTTTGTTAAATACTACTATTAGTAATAGTGAAAAAGAGTGAAAAAGTTGGCTTAAAACTCAGCACTCAGAAAACTAAGATCATGGCATCTGGTCCCATCACTTCATGGCAAATAGATGGGGAAACAGTGGAAACAGTGACAGACTTTATTTTTGGGAGGTTCCAAAACCACTGCAGATGGTGACTGCAACCATGAAATTAAAAGACGCTTACTCCTTGGAAGAAAAGTTATGACCAACCTAGACAGCATATTAAAAAGCAGAGACATTACTTTACCAACAAAGGTCCGTCTAGTCAAGGCTATGTTTGTTTGTTTGTTTTTTTCCCCAATAGTCATGTATGGATGTGAGAGTTGGACTATAAAGAAAGCTGAGCACCGAAGAATTGATGCTTTTGAACTGTGGTGTTGGAGAAGACTCTTGAGAGTCCCTTGGACTGCAAGGAGATCCAACCAGTCCATCCTAAAGGAGATCAGTCCTGAATATTCATTGGAAGGACTGATGTTGAAGCTGAATCTCCAATACTTTGGCCACCTGATGTGAAGAACTGACTCATTTGAAAAGACCCTGATGTTGGAAAGACTGAAGGTGAGAGAAGGGGATGACAGAGGATGAGATGGTTGGATGGCATCACCGACTGAATGGACATTAAGTTTGAGTAAACTCCAGGAGTTGGTGATGGACAGGGAGGCCTGGTGTGCTCTGGTCCACGGGGTTGCAAAGAGTCGGACATGACTGAGCGACTGAACTGAACTGTTACTAATAACAACCACAATAATAACAAATGTTGGTGCATTGCTTACTGCAGACTGGGCATGTTAAACTACTTTACATATATTAAAAAATTTTCATACAACTTCATGAAGGTAGGTATTACCACCACCCACCAGTCCCTACACCCCCACCCCCGGCCTGCCAGCTGGAATTTTACAGATGAGTAAACCAAAGCAAAAAGAGGTTAAACAACTTGCTGCAGTGAGTGGCAAAACTGAGATTATAAATCTAGGCTACCCAGTTCCAGAGACTGGCCCTAAACACCATTCTGCACTGCTGCTATCTTTTCTGCCTTTCCCCTGCTCAACTAATTCAATTACAAATATATATTTTCAGCATGGGCTGTCCAGCACTGACTCCACCCTCATCAAGAATTTAATGGTCCTTTTGATAAAATGCCAATCCTAGCAAAAACAAAGTTCTCCAGGATAAGAACATTTTCATAATTTGTATCAACCCAACCTAAACTTTACTAGCCCGAGTCGTATTTCTTCAGGGTTTGCTGAATATACTGTTGCATACTATTTTAAAGAAGCCTCCATCCAAGTGCTTAATTGTAGCTCCACTTATCCGTGTTCTTTGCACTTCCTAGAATCCCTTTCAATTCTTTTCCCGCACTGATGTTTCCCAGAATCAACTGATGAACTGAAATGAAAATGCTATACTGAATTCATTTTCCATCAAATGTTCCAAACTAATAACTGAATCATCTTACCGTTCGTCAATCTGGGGCTTCCTGTTTTAATGTCGAATAAATAAATAATAACAATAAGAATAATAATAAGATTTTATGGTTAGCAAAGCCATTTCATCTGCTTTCGTTGATTTGTTCTCATTCTTAGCATCGAAACCCACCGTTCCTGTTTGCCTTGGGAATACTGTGCTTTTTCTTGCCGGTCTTGCAAATCTGCCCTTAAAAGAGGAACCTCTGAATTTCACATACATATATGGCTCCGTTTTCCTACAAAATCAGCATTTACTTCCACTGGAGAAACAAGTCGCAGTGAGATCGGCTATGTTTTTTAAACGTAAGCATGACAGTGTGTGGGCAGGAGCCTGAGGCGGCAGCGGCCAGGCCCGACTCCCAGCCCCAGGCGGGCCGCGACCTCTGGGTGCCTCTCCCGCCCCCGCGGCGTCCGGCCGCCCAGCCCCGGGGTCGGCCTGGCCTGGCGGGGGCCTCCCCAGGCGGCGGCGGCGCCCCCTGCAGGCCGCGGCGGGCAGAGCGGGCGGAAGGAACCCGAGCCGAGCTGCCACCGTGTCCGAGCCGGAGCCGGAGCCGGAGCCGGAGCCGGAGCCACCGCCGCCGGAACGTCGCGGGGCCCAGAGTCCGCGCCGAACGCCCTCCTCGCCGCCCGCCACGTCGCCGCGCCCGCCGGAGCCGCCGCGCCGCCCGAGCACACCTGAAGCGGCCGGGCCGGGCCCGCCTCGGCCCTCTGCTCGTCCTCCCCGCCCCGCACCGGCCTTCACTCTGGAGCGGCCCCGGCAGCCGCAGCAGGGGCGGCGGCGGCGGATCGAGGAGCTCTCCAGGTCGTCCCGGGAGAAGCTGCTGCAGTCCCGGGACAAGATGTTCTCCAAGTTCACCTCCATCCTGCAGCACGCCGTGGAGGCGGTAAGGCCGCGGGGCTGCGGGCGCACGACAGGCCGGGGATGGCGGCGGCCTACGTTCCCCGCCGCCGGCCCCGGGCGGAGGGAGCCTGGCGGCCTCGGCCCGGCGGCCTCGGCGTCCGCGGCCCCGCGAAGGAGCGAGGCCCGGGGTGGGCGCTGCGGGGTCGTCGGGGCGCCGGGGGCCTCGGGCCTGGCTCTGAGCGGACCCCCTGCTCTCCTTCCTGCTCCGGGCCAGCGTGGAGCCCTTTCTCTCGCTCTAAGAGGGCAGGCGGGAGTCCCCGGGAGGACCGACCGCTCCCGGCCCGGATCGAGGGTCGTCCGATTCCTCCGGTGGGACCAGGGGAGTCGGGGAGCACCTGGCAAGGTCTTGGGGCCCTCCCCCGGACTCCCTGACCGTTAGCCTTCTCCCTCAAAAAGTGGTCAGCGTTGACCGAGACAAAAGAAACGGCCTAACACTGTTTGGGTTTGTTTTGTTTTGTTTGGGGTGGTGGTGGGGGCCAGGACGGGGTGCTCTTGCCGGGGGCGCGGCTCTGGCAGGGAGGCAGCCCACCCGCCCCGGTTTCGTAATCTAGCCAGGTTTTGCTCTCGCAGGCCGGGCGGCCGAACTCAGCTGGATCTCCCTGATCGGTGTGAAATGCACTTGGAAGGTCTGATCGAGTGTGCTTTAGACATTTTCCAAGCCCTCACCCAGCCACCAGGACCATCTGTTTCCTTTCTTCTCTTCCTTTCCTGGACGCTTTTCGTGTTTCCTGCAGTTGTACCCCGCTTTGATGATTTCAGACACCAGCATAGGGAGACAGCGCTCAAATCCAACACTACTAAAAGAGAAGTAACTCGTAAGAACGTGTCTTCCTGCGGATTCAGTGATAAGGGGTCGCGTTGCTTTACTTCGGTTGTTTTACTTTAGGCTGGCAAAAATGCCCAAATCGAAAAACGCACCCTGTGAAGTTCATAACAAGTGCAGTTTTGCTAGACGTGCTACTTGGCTAGTTTAAAATATGTCATTCTCTTTCTGTGTTCAGTTTTTCGGTGACATAGCACATTCAGATCTACATAACTTTAAGGGGGGAAACACACAATTTGCAATAAAACAGTCTTTATGGCCAGATAAAAATAAAATGGATCTTTGAAACTCAGCAATGGAAAACTTTTGTACAGTTCTTAAGTGCTGTGTGGGAAATGTTTAGGAGTCATTTTAGATCTGCTACAGGTTCTTGAGAAAAGGAATGTACCAAATCAGGCAAGACAGGGTTTTTCATGAATCAAGAGCAGTATTACTCTTGAGGGAGATGATAGCCTTAGACTGTAAAGCAATTTTTAATTTTTCTTTCTTGCTTATACACCAGCTATAGCACTTTACTTTTAGAATTCAATTAAAATTTATAAAAAACAGTAATATTTACATTTTATATTATTCCTTAACTTAAAATATCAAGAATCATTTACTTTTTTGACACTGAATACAGCTTTATACTGAGATAATTGAGAATAAGAATTTATTACATCATTTATATTCTATACTAATTCATGATGATATTTACGGAAATAAGGACTTAGAAAAAGAAAGATGGCTTTCAGTGCTCTCACAGTAAAGACTCATTTTTGTCCTGAGGCCTGTGTTTTCTGTCTGCATTATCTTCTTATAATTGTGTATGTTAGCATCTCCCAAATTATCCATGTAAATTGTCTGACTCTGCCTCTGTAATATCCAGGTTGTCTGCTTTGCCGAGGTTAGTGAGAAAAAGAGTGGATTATATTCACCTGCCCCTGGGAGTTAATGCACTGCATTTAGAAAATAATTTTTTATTTATTTAGTATTAATGTTTTCAATTGTGATTCTTACTAGTTTACCTTGATAGGCAGTTAAATGTGATGAAAAAATTTTGGCGTACTTTTTTTTTTCTTTTCCCTTTTACCATTCTCTTGGAAATGAACCCATATGTAATGCTGAATAAGCCATCTTTGTGTTATTTGAAGAGTATCTTTTTTTTCCCTAGCCCAAGATTGGTTTCCATTTATTTTGTTCTGTTTCTTTATTTGCTTGACTTTTTTTTTCTATGGTCTAATCTTACCATTCCTCAACTCATTTCATTAGCTTTTCTCTATCCCCGTTTTAATTTGCTTGCCCAATTAATATTTTCTGATATAGTATTGCAGTTATGATTATCAGGGTTCTTACAGAGAAGGGAGATAATCCTGTAGACAGATGCTGACATGACCTTTTTTCAGTTGTGTCATTGTATGAATCTCTATAATGTTTTCTCAACCATTTTGGTCTTATTATTTCCTAGATTTTTTGATTCAATTGGATCCACCTTCAAATGTGTTTTTTGGGGTCAACCAGATACACATTCATTTAAATAGGATTTAGGTGTAGCGTTTTCCTTATTGTTTAATTAATGGTTTCTTCTCACTTCCTGTTAACTACTTAAAAGGATAAAATACAACTAAGATATTTTCAAAGATCAGAACTTGAAGATGTGTTATTAATCTGATAGGCTACATTTTGAGTTTAGGAGAGAAATTCACACCTGGAGCAAAAACAAAAACTGTAATGTAACTCTTGCCTCCTTTATCAGAAATGATAGTTTTCCTTCAGTATAGAAATGATTGGCTAGTAAGAGTCAGGAAATTAGCTAGCTGCCACAAATCTGAAGTCAGGCCTCTCATGTAGTTAGTTCTGAGGTGGATCATTTTAGCCCAGCTTCTCCAAAGGATAAATAAAACACCTAAAAACACCTTCCTTTAGTACAGCTCCATATTTGTTGAGGGCCTTAGTCTGTCTGAGGTAGTCTGCCAGGGACTAATATCTTGTAATTCCAGTCAGTTCCATCCTTGAAGGCAGATTTATTCCAGGAGGATAAAAGGGCAATGTCAGGAAAAAATGTTTTATCTGTCTTAACTAGTTAATTCAAGGTAAGTCGTCTTTCAGAATTTGGATGCATTATTATTTTCTTGTAAAACTATAATTAAGATTTAATGATGATTGTTGAGACTAGCAATTCCTTAAAAATCTACTCTGCAGTAGAAATTAAAATGTCAAATGAAACGTAGGTAGTGTTTTCTTAAGTGTATTCTTTTCCAGCAAGTGCTCTTTAACTGTCATCCTTTAGTCATGCAGCATACGTTTTAGGAGCCCATCGAGAAAGTAAGTGCGAGTTCACGGGGAGACTGCCTTGGTAGGCAAAACAGATGCACAGGTTGAAGTATAATCCACGCACAAGCTTGTGGCCTGGCCCCTAGAGCCGGACAGAGCAGGGTTCTAGGCTTGCCTCTGCCCCCTACGTCTTCACTGGGCAACTTACTTAGGCCTTGTATGTTTCAGTTCCTCATTTTTGTTGTTCAGAGTCGTGTCCCACTCTTTGGGATCACAGGGGCTTCCCTCACAGTGAAATGGAAGGAATTAGACCTATCTGATAGCATTGTGAAAATTAGAATGACAAGTACTTAATGCAGTGCCTGGCACATAGTAAGTGCTTAATAAATGTTAATCATTATTGTTATTATTTGGATAATTGTTCTGTTAGTGCGTTCTGTAGGAGGAGAGGAGCAAGCACTTAGGACTGGAAGGCTCCCTGGAGGAAGTGAGACTTGAGCTGGGGAGGCAGAGGAGATTGGAAGAGGGGTGTCAGAAAACTGCCTAGAGGAAGAAGCAATTTAAAAGAGTTGAGTATGGAATGTTGACGATGCCCATGAGGGTGCAGGTGTGGCTCCGAGAACGCTACTTCCCTTCTGAGTTATCAGCTGCTGCTGCTAGGTCGCTTCAGTCGTGTCTGACTCTTAGCGACCCCATGGACTGAAGCCTACCAGGCTCCTCCATCCATGGGATTTTCCAGGCAAGAGTACTGGAGTGGGGTGCCATTGCCTTCTTTGGAGTTATCAGCTAGGTAGGTCTTTTTGTGTGGTAGGTATTTTGGGGAAAGACCTCCAGGTTTTTAATTACCAATAGTGTTGCCTTCTGCAGGTCAGTGAATGGCTCTAAGTCTTGACAAGAGTTTGTTTGGAAAAAGTCGAAGTTTATTGTGAGAGTTTAAGACCACACGTAAGTGTAAACTTTGGCACTGTGCCTAGCACATAAAAGTGAAAGAAAAGTGAAGTCGCTCAGTCGTGTCCGACTCTTTGCGACCCCGTGGACTGCAGGCTCCTCCGTCCATGGGATTTTCCTGACAAGAGTACTGGAGTGGGTTGCCATATCCTTCTCCAGAGGATCTTCCCAACCCAGGAATCGAACCCGGGTCTCCGCATTGCAGGCAGATGCTTTAATCTGAGTCACCAGGGAAGCCCTGGCATATAACTACCCACTAAATGGCAGCAGCTGCCCTGTATCCACTCAATAAACTCAGCGCTTACTATGTGCCATCATTGACTTGGAAACCGGGGGTTCGGATGAACAAGATGAAATAATCTTTGTAAACTCATTGAGTTCATAATCTAGTGGAGGAGATGGATAACTCAACAGTCACCAGCATGGGCTCAGGGCTGGGAGAAGGGAGCCGTCAGTCAGGGAGAGGATGCCGCAAGCATGTGTGGAAAGGACTGTGCCCTTGGCAGGAAGTCTGGCCAGATTTCTCCAGGAAAGTGATATACTCTGGAAATTCCCTTGGAAAAATTAAACAAAGCATAGTATTTACACTTAAGAAACTCAGTACAGTTTGTGAAACACCAAATTTCATTTGGGTTTGTCTCAATTGCTAATACAGAATTAATTGATTAATAACACTTGTTAATACTGCATAAAGCTAGTGTGTTAAAAGGTCTGTAACACAAGAGAAATTCTATATATTTTAAGGAAGATTCTAAAAATAAGTAGCTGATTAAAATTGACTTTTTAATCTAAAAGTTTCAGGAAGATTATTTTCCCAAATTAATTCTTTCTTTCTTATTTTTCTAATTTTTTTTCTTAGTCTCCCACGAGTTTTCTCTCTCCATGTTCCTGAAGTATAGTAACCCCAAAGATTTTTAACTCCATTGTTAAGGATCTTAAAGTCTTTAAAGTATTTTCATAGCCTTCTATTTGGAAATGAGATGAATATTTACATTCTCTTAATGCAGTTCTATTCAGAGTGGTGTGAATAGGCTCCTATGAAAAAAGCTGGCAGAAAGATGTTGATGATTGCAGAAAAATTTTCAGGTCCATTTGTTTCCTGATTGTGTTTCATCTTCTGGATAGAAACACTTAGGATATCATGACCAATGTGTATAATTTACTCAGTAGTTTGGAAATTGTTTTGCAAGGTTTTGAACTTTGAGGTCATTATGGGAGAACCAATCAAAACGGAACAAGTGGAAGTTCAGAAGTAACATGACCTCTCAGGTCATCTGTTTAGATAGATCTGTGAAAATGGAAGATCACGCTGCCATAGTTAAGGTTCCCAAAATGGAAACCTATTTGCTATTACGAAAACTGGGTCAGTTGTACTTTCTGATGAAAATTTATTGACAGTACTAGGACTGGGAGAGCATTCTCTCTCTGTCACTCATTTTAAAGAGAAGAAAATATTGTAAAGCTGCATCCAAATCTTTTTCTATCCGTTTAATACCCAGTTAAAATACTTGTAAGTTTGCAATGAGATGGTTGAAGGGATATAATTTTGGCCTTAAAACTTCTGAAGTAAATTTCAAAATCAAAATGTGAGACATTTTTGACTTTGTGGAATTTAAATTGGTAGTGTCTTGTTCATGTGGTCATTTTGCTAAAAATATGCACTGCCTAATCTAGGCTTAAAAAGAAAAGATGTACTTCTGTATGTCATTGAAAATAGAGAACAGTTTTAATCTGATTACAGTGTTGACTTTGGTACATATTTTAGTAGTGGTGATGTGTAACTAGTTACATAGCAGCTTTTTACTGTTTTCCATTTCAAAGTCCTAGGTGCAAAGATCCCTGGTTATCAATAATTTCATTTTACTGATACTTTAGTAATAGAATATTGTGTGTTTTCCTTTAACTCTGTTACTTTTGAAGTCATGTATAGTAACTACTTTCAGGGAAGGAGAAAAAAACCCAATACTATAATTACTAATAACACTGATAAATGTGTTTTTCCTCCTTCTTAATAAATTATTTTACTTTCTTGGATTTAACATTGTTTTTGTTTCTCCTTGATATTTGACATACAGAATCAAATTAAAGCTCATTCCTTATTAATATGCTGCTTTTGCATCCTTAAATATAATATGAAGATTTTAATGCCATTTTCTTAATTGTTGTGGTCTTTTTGTTTGTGTTTGTGTAGCTTGCACCTTCTCTTCCTTTACAAGAAGATTTTGTTTACCACTGGAAAGCAATTACCCATTACTATATAGAGACTTCAGGTAAGAAACCATGCTGATATTAATTAAACAGAAAATTTATGAAATATTAAAATACATACAAACTACTCTTCAAAGTTATTTTTCATGAAACTTATAAGCAATTTATTTTAATTCCTCTCATTCAAAAATACAGCTGTTGAACACGTACTATGTATAAGTGTTGTTCTGGGCACTAGGCGTATGCCACTCAAATAGACAAAAATATCTGTCCTAACAGAGCTTGTATATTGATGGTTGTTGTTTAGTTGCTAAATTGTGTTTGACTCTTTGCAACTCCGTGGACTATAGCCTGCCAGGCTCCACTGTCCATGGAATTTTCCAGGCAAGGATACTGGAGTGGGTTGCCATTTCCTTCTTCCGGGGATCTTCCCGACCCGTGGGTGGAACCCTGCGTCTCCTGCATTGACAGGCTGACTCTTTACCAGTGAGCCACTTGGGAAGCCCAGATATATTGATTGTATTAATCACTGTCATGTCCGACTCTTGCGACCCCATGGACTGTAGCTTGCCAGACTCCTCTGTCCATGGGATTCTCCAGACAAGAATACTGGGGTGGGTTGCCGTTCCCTTCTCTGAGATACACTGATCAGGAGGAAGCAAACAATAGACAAGTTCACCTAGTGTGTCAGATGATAAGTGCTAAGGAGAACATGAAGCAGGCTGAAAGGGATGGGAGTGTTTGGGGAGTGGGGACAGAGCCCTCGGAGACAGACGGCTCTCTAAGATTAGAGAGATCCTCATTACCCCAGGTGACTTCTGAGCCGAATCTGCAGGAAGGAGGAAGCAAGCCTGGAGGTGTCTAGGGAAAAGATCCAGGAGAGTGCTTAGTGCACAAGCCCTGAGGCTGAAGGGCGCAGCACTTGGCGTGTGCTCGGGACCGCAGGAAGTGTGGCTGGAGCAACACGAACAAGGAGAGAAATGCAAGGAGATGACATCAACGGGCAGGGGCGCAGGTTCACCCAAGGCCTTGTAAGCCATTGCAAGGGCTTTGGCTTTTACTCTAAAATGGGGAGCCTTTAAAGGGTTTTGAGCAGAGGTGTAACATAATTGGCTTTAAAGAGATCACTTTGGCTTCTGCAAGAAACTTAGATTGCAAGTGTGCAGAGGTGAAGTTGGTAGAACAGTTAGGGGACTGTTGCAATGGTCTGAGCAATGTCAGTGGCTCAGACCAGGGTGGACGTGTTGAGAATGATTGTACTCTGGGTATATTTTGAAGAAAGTTGTTGATGGATTGAATATTGGGTATGAAAGAATAAGAATCAAGGATAACTCCAAATGTTGGGGCTTAGGTGGTTGGAATAATAGAAAGAGCACTCAATGAGAATGGGATGAGGATATTCCAGGAGGAGCAGGTTTGTGAGAGCATTTTGGACTTTTTTGGTTTGAGACACGCATTATATGTGCAGCTGGATACTGTCAAGCAGACAGTAAGAAAGAGGCATCTGGGATTTAGGGTGAAGCCATAAACTAGACATGAAATTAAGAGTCATCAGCATGTAAGTGAGATTTAAAGCCATGAGCCTGGCTGAGATTACCCAGGGTAGCTCCAGACAGATGGAAGAAAAAAAGTATTCAGGAACTGAGCCCTCATACTCAGTGTTCAGCGATTAGGAAAATGAGAATGATAGCAAGCACAGGAGATTCTGCCTTTGCTAGTGATGCGCCAGACTGCCAAGAGAGAATGGTGTCCTTAAAGCTGGAAGCGGAGAGAAGGATCAGAGTGTCTAATGATGTCAAGTTGACGAAGGCTAGGAATGGATCACTGGATTCAGCCATGAGGAGCTCATCGGTGGTCTTGATAAGAGCCCTTTTAATAGCAAGAAAGAGAGAGGAGACCTGATTGGACGAAGTGTGAGAGACAATGGACAGAGAACATATTTGGATAGTGTGCGAAGACTGCTCTCTTGAGGAGTGTTAGTGGAAAGGAGGGCTGAGAGACAGATCAGCAGCCACAGGGAGAAGTGGCCTGGGCGGCAGGGGGTGGGGGCAGGGGGG